>JAUPTC010000072.1:105000-120000 GCA_030762895.1 Sophora flavescens | reverse complement strand
CTTGGAAAAAAAGAGTATGTCTCCCCAGCAAAAAGGATGTCTTGTGCTGGAAAATGGGTCTATGCATATTATGCTATTATAGGGGGGAGGTGCCTGGCTATTATATATATTATATATTATATATAGTAGTAGTAGTAGTTGTTGTAGTTGTAGTTGTAGTTGTTATCTCGGTGACAGCTAACTCCAACCCCGCTCGGATCGGCCTCGGTCGGTGCACGTGATGCCCGATCTGGCTCGGTCAGTGTGGAAAGGAACCAAGGGAACGAGGGAACGGTGCACCGGGCACGGGTCCCCTGGTGCACCAGGTGCCGGATCTGGCTCGGTTGGTGCGGAAAGGATCCAAGGGAACGAGGGAACGGTGCACCGGGCACGGGTCCCCTGGTGCACCAGGTGCCGGAATCTGGCTCGGTTGGTGAGGAAAGGAACCAAGGGAATGAGGGAATGGTGCACCGGGCACGGGTCCCCGGGTGCACCAGGTGCCGGATCTGGCTCGGTCGGTGCGGGCAGGAACCAAGGTAGCCACGCTCAGGTGCACCGGTTTCATGATTTGGCTCGGTCTGGTGCACCTGATTCCTGACTTGGCTCGGTGTGGTGCACCAGATTCATGGTTTGGCTCGGTCTGGTGCACCAGATTCATGACTTGGCCCGATCTGGTGCACCAGATTCAAGGTTTGGCTCGGTGTGGTGCACCAGATTCTTGATTTGGCTCGGTCTGGTGCACCAGATTCCTGACTTGTCTCGGTGTGGTTCACCGGATTCCAGACTTGTCTTGGTCTGGTGCACCAGGGGACTTGTCTGGCTCGGTCTTGTGCAACAGATTCATGGTTTGGCTCGGTGTGGTGCACCAGATTCAAGGTTTGGCTCGGTCTGGTGCACCTGATTCCTGACTTGGCTCAGTGTGGTGCACCAGATTCATGGTTTGGCTCGGTCTGGTGCACCAGATTCATGACTAGGCCCGGTTTGGTGCACCAGATTCATGGTTTGACTCGGTGTGGTGCACCAGATTCATGATTTGGCTCGGTCTGGTGCACCAGATTCCTGATTTGGCTCGGTGTGGTGCACCGGATTCCAGACTTGGCTCGGTCTGGTGCACCAGAGATTCCTGACTTGGCTCGGTGTGGTGCACCAGATTCCTGACTTGGCTCGATGTGGTGCACCAGATTCCTGACTTGGCTCGGTGTGGTGCACCGGATTCATGGTTTAGCTTGGTCTGGTGAACCAGATTCATGACTAGGCTCGGTGTGGTGCACCTTGGTGCACCCGATTCATGGTTTGGCTCGGTGTGGTGCACCAGATTCCTGACTTGGCTCGGTCTGGTGCACCAGATTCATGATTTGGCTCGGTGTGGTATACCAGATTCCTGACTTGGCTCGGTGTGGTGCACCAGATTCCTAATTTGGCTCGGTGTGGTGCACCTGATTCCTGACTTGGCTCGGTCTTGTGCACCAGATTCCTGATTTGGCTCGGTCTGGTGCACCAGATTCCTGACTTCGCTCGTTATGGTGCACCAGATTCCTGACTTGGCTTGGTCTGGTGCACCAGGTGCCGGATCTGGCTCGGTCTTGTGCACCAGATTCCTGACTTGGCTCGGTGTGGTGCACCATGGTGCACCAGATTCATGGTTTGGCTCGGTGTGGTGCACCAGATTCCTGACTTGGCTCGGTCTGGTGCACCAGAGATTCCTGACTTGGCTCGGTGTGGTGTTCCAGATTCATGACTTGGCTTGGTGTGGGGCACCATGGTGCACCAGATTCATGGTTTGGCTTGGTGTGGTGCACCAGATTCCTGACTTGGCTCGGCACACGTCGCAGATGCACCGAGCACCGACGGGCAAATGTTATGATACAAGCTTGAGAGCATTCCCCTGACCCCCCCTAGACTTTTTAGAAGGCATGGTGGAAAAGCAAACCTGTAAACCAGGGTCCACCACATGTTTAAGTATGATAGTATACCACATTTCGGCTAAAAGTTCCCAAAACTCCAACCCCTCAATGAAATGCAACGAAATTTGGTGGCAAATCTGGAAATAATATAGCAAGAGTGCCTGCAAAAATCCAGGTCAAAATTCAATTTGTAGCCTAGGTTCCTTGTCGTCGAACTGTCCCATATCCCTGATTTCGGTTGAAAAATCATAAAAAATCAAAACCTTCATGAAATGCCAAGAAACTTTGCGGGCACCTTGGGAATAATATAAGTAATGTGCCTGCAAAAAATCAGCTCAAAATTCCATGGCTAGACCCATTTTCTGATTTTCGGGAATCATTTCGGTTTTCCACTTTGAAATTTTTTTTAAAAAATGGTATGGTGAAAAATTCTGTAAATTTTTCGTCCACTAGATCCCATATTTATAAGCATTCATGCAAAAAATAGACCAAAATTCGACCTCTAGCTTGGAAAAAAAGAGTATGTCTCCCCAGCAAAAAGGATGTCTTGTGCTGGAAAATGCATCTTTGCATATTATGCTATTATAGGGGGGAGAGGTGCCAGCCTGACCCTGACCTGGTGCCAAGCCTGGTGCACCATGGTCCACCCCCCCCCCCCCCCAACGCCCGTGCAATGTTCCCCAACATTGCACATCGACCTTGCCCACGACATGGTAGGTGACTCGAGCAGGCCATCTTCCGACCGATCGACTTCGTGGGCCGAGGTGCGGGCGGGCCCGGGTGGCGGGCCCGGAGCCAGGCTTGGGGAAAAATGTGACCATCGGATTGGACCATTTTTGTCGCATTTCCCATGGTGTGTCGAGGCTTATGGGTGTGGCTCCTCGACCATGGTTGTGGATGGACGTTGTGTTAGGTTATGCCGTTCGGGGCGGATCCTTAACACGAAGGGATGTGTGATCGTCCGGATGTGACCAAGGTCGGGGTCCCCAACACCAAACCGGTTGAGGGCGCATCGCAAAGGATCCTCATAATGTGGCTGACACCCGTTTTAAAAATGTTGGCTTTCAAAATTTTGTCAATTTCGTTTTTAAAAATGGTGGCTTTCGATTTTATCAATTTCGTGGGGTAATCGATGGTGTGATAAGGCTGTGGGTGTGCCGTTTCTCGACCTTGGTTATTGATGGATGTGGTGTTAGGTGATGATGCCTTCCGAGGCGGAGCCGAAGCACTAAGAGACGGGTGATCGTCCAGAAGTGGCCTTGTAAGGGGTGCTCAAACACCAGATCGGTTGAAGGTGCATCGAAAAGGATCCTCGTGATGTTGTTGGTTTTTAAAAATGTTGGCTCTCGATATTTATCAATTTTGTGGGGTACTCGATGGTGTGGCGAAGCTGTGGGTGCGCGGTTCCTCGACCTTGGTTGTGGATGGACATGGTGTTAGGCGATGCCTTCCGGGGCAGAGCCGAAGCACCAAGAGACGGGTGATCGTCCTGAAGTGGCCTTGTAAGGGGTGCTCAAACACCAGATCGGTCGAAGGCGCATCAGAAAGGATCCTCGCGGTGTTGTTGGTTTTTAAAAATGTTGGCTTTCGATATTTATCAATTTCGAGGGGTACTCGATGGTGTGGCGAGGCTGTGGGTGTGCGACTCCTCGACCTTGGTTGTGGATGGACGTGGTGTTAGGCGATGCCTTCCGGGGCGGAGCCAAAGCACCAAGAGACAGGTGATCGTCCTAAAGTGGCCTTGTAAGGGGTGCTCAAACACCATATCCGCTTAAGGCGCATCGGAAAGGACCCCCGCGGTGTTGTTGGCTTTTAAAAATGAAGGCTTTCGATATTTAAAAATTTCGTGGGGTACTCGATGGTGTGGCGAGGTTGTGGGTGCGCAGTTCCTCGACCTTGGTTGTGCATGGACGTGGTGTTAGGTGATGCCTTCCGGGGCGGAGCCGAAGCACCAAGAGACGGGTGATCGTCTTGAAGTGGCCTTGTACGGGGTGCTCAAACACCAGATCGGCCGAAGGCGCATCGGAAAGGATCCTCGCGGTGTTGTTGGTTTTTAAAAATGTTGGCTTTCGATATTTATCAATTTCGTGGGGTACTCGATGGTGTGGCGAGGCTGTGGGTGTGCGGCTCCTCGACCTTGGTTGTGGATGGACGTGGTGTTAGGTGATTCCTTTCTGGACGGAACCGAAGCACCAAGAGACGGGTGATCATCCTGAAATGGACTTGTTAGGGGTGCCCAAACACCAGATCCGCTGAAGGCGCATCGGAAAGGATCCCCGTGATGTTGTTGGCTTTTTAAAATGTTGTCTTTCGATATTTATCAATTTTGTGGGGTACTCGATGGTGTGGCGAGGTTATGGGTGTGCGGCTCCTCGACCTTGGTTGTGGATGGACGTGGTGTTAGGTGATGCCTTCCGGGGCGGAGCCAAAGCACCAAGAGACGGGTCATCGTCCTGAAATGGCCTTGTATGAGTGTGATTTCACCTCATATTTGTTTATCATTTTGCATGCATTTTCATATAGTTTAGGCATTTTTAATTTGATTTTTGTTAGTTTTTACCTTGGAACGGGTAAGGCGGTTTTGTGGTGTTGTTTTGCAGGAATTAACGATAAAATGCTCAAGATTATCCATGATTGAGCTTGCAATGAAGATGGGGCTTGAAAAGTGAAGAAAATGTGCCAAACAGAGCCCATCACGGCCTAGCCGTGATGCCTAACACGGCCATGATCGAGCAAAACTGAAAAAAAAAAAAAAAAGAAGGCTAAAGTCAGAAGCTGTCAGGGCCAGGCCATGATGGCCATCACGGCCGTGATTTCCATCAGGGCCAGGCCGTGATGACCATCACGGCCATGACAGACCAACCAGTGAAGAATTTCCAAGGCAAAATCTATCACGGCCTGGCCGTGATGGCCATCACGGTCGTGAGGCGCAATATTTGGATTTGAACAACTGATTTTGAGGTAAATTTGTGTTTGATTGGGATTCAAACTTCCCAAATCTATAAATAAGGACCTAGGCAGAGATGATGGGGACCTTTTGGTTATTACTCTTAGGCTATAATTTAGGATTTCACCCCTTCTTCTTCCTCTTCTTCCCTTATTTCTGTTTTCATGTTATTTTGTAATCAAGGTTGTCGTCACCATGACAAGGCTTGAGTAGTAGTTTAATTTCTACGGATTGGGGCTATGCCCAAGGTTTGAATATGTTGTTGAATTGATGTTATATCTTTGTTAATTGCGATTTTGCTTCAGATCTGATTTCTAGTGTTTTAATTACTCGTAAATCTGGTGCGCACTTATTTACGTGTCGTGGACATTCTAAGGAGGAACCTAGCGGTGAACTTTGGTGTCAGATCTATAGAGTCAGACTTAGGACTGAAATCATGAGAGTTATAATCCGTCCTTCGAGGATTAACGAATTGTCACAAAACGCAAAGGGTCCAATCTAAATTCGACTACCACGAGAGTAGGGGTTGGTTTAATTGGGCACGATTTTTGTAACCCGAGAGGGAGCTTAAACTATTAGAGGATAAATTTGCCTTCAAGGCATTGTCGATAATTAACAAGGGTTAATCAATTTAGTAACATAAACGATCTTTGTGGTAACCCAAATCCCTAGGAATCCATTTAGATCTGAAAAACCATAAACTGTGTACTTTATGTTTTATTTGATTCTGATTTTAAGTTATCTCTTAATTCAAATATCAAATCCTTTTCAAAATCTTTTTATACAGTCCAGCTTTATCATTTAACAATAAGTTGCGATTTGAGATCACGGTCTCTGTGGGATTGATATCTTTTTATTACTTGGCGACAATCCGGTACACTTGCCGGATCGCACGTGCGTTCGTACGACATCAAGTTTTTGGCACAGTTGCCCGGGACTATACGTTCTCGAATCTCAATTTTATTTTTAAATTGATTTTTCCGGACCTTATCTTTTTATTTATTTAATTTAAAAAAAATTATTTTTCCTTCTAGAGTATCTATCTCTCTGTGTTTTATATGCAAAAATACCCCTACCCCAAGCTTAAAAACTTACATTATCCCCAATGTAAATAATCAAGTCGGAGAGAGGAGAAAAATTGGAACAACTCACCGAGGTGGTAGCGGGTGTTGGCTTACATTCCAGTCAAAAACTTGTTGGAAACTGTATCACGGCCGTGAGGCTCAACACGGGCAGGGCGTGATCAATTCTGGTCTTCAGGAGCTGGCCTGGCACGGCCGTGACCTGCATCACTGCTAGGCCGTGATGCTCTCTGATCTTAGGGTCCTTCTCATCACGCCCGTGATGGATATCACGGCTGGGCCGTGATCCTTTCTGGTGCTCTTGGTTAGCTCATCACGGCCGTGACCATTGTCACGGCCTGGGCGTGATGGCTTCTGATTTTGTTAGTCCCTGCCCTTCTTGCTCTTCCTTCCTTCTTAACCTGAAAACACTAGACAAATCTATTAATTTATGATTTTTTTCCTCTTGATCTTCTCAAATTATTCAAGAGCTAAATTCAAAAACAAATGGAAAAGGGAAAGAAAACTTAGGGTGGCTCCCAATAAGCGCTTGTTTACGGTCGTAAGCTTGAACATACTTCCTTCAATCAATTGAGGTCGGCTGGGCGTAGAAGTGCAGGAACACTTCTCTTCCATGGAAGTCCTTCAAAGAGCCGATTCTGCTCATATGGCCAATTGCGCTTCCGCTTCGCTCTTTTCACTCGGAGCTTCCCGACCTTACTCCCTCCCGGCGGAAGTTTTGTTTCCACATGATGTGCAACTCCAACTTTATCACCAATTGGTGCATCATCAGCCATGCAAATCTTCGGGGTTGCTTCCATGTTGAGCTCTTCCTTTACCACTGGAAACGTTATATCGATCCTGCACATATGGCTCTCAAAAGGAGGGTTGTTATATGAGTTAGTCAAATAAAAATCTACCCTACCTTCCTCTACATTTAGAGAGAGTTTACCATTCCTTACGTCTATTATTGCTCCAGCGGTGACCAAGAATGGCCTTCCTAAAATGATGGGGAATTCAGAATTCCCTTTCATATCCAATACCAGGAAATCGGTAGGGATGAAAAATTTCCCTACCTTAATAGGAACATTCTCTAGTATGCCTAGAGGAGTCCTCGTTGAGCCATCCGCAAATTGTAAGGAGAATTTGAATGGACTCAACTCTTGGGTTCCCAACCTTTCCAAGATAGTGAGCGGCATCAAGCTCGCACTAGCCCCAAGTCACATAAGGCTTGGTCTATTTGTACTTTTTCAATCGAGCAAGCGATAGAGAAATTACCTGGGTCTTTCAGCTTAGGAGGCATTTTAGTTTTTATCTTGACATTGTGCTCCTCAATTAAGCTTTTAGTTTCTACTTCTACTTGCTTTCTCTTGACCAACCTTTGTGGGAAAGGTATTGGGGGTTGGTACGGTGGTGGAGGGACGTATTTTGGCTCTGTCTTTTCCTTTTCGCTCATGTCCTCCTCTGGTTCCACATATTTTTCAACCACCCCAAGCTTATCATCCCTCATGTGTATGGCATTACAATGTTCAATGGGATTTGCTTCAGGTTGCCCCGGGAATGTACCCTTAGGTCTAGAGTATGTGCTGGCTTGTTGGGCAATCTGTGTTTCTAGCATCTTGTTGTGGATGGCTAAGTTATCTAACTTGGACGCTAGCTCTTTTATTGCCTCATTCACTGCCCTGCCTTGTTGTCTAAACTCTTCATTTTGTTTTGTCTGAGTTTCAACAAAACATTCCAATAAAGACTCGAGTTTAGATTTCTGTACCTGAGGATACCCAGGTGCGGGTTTCCTATTACCTTGGCCCTCTTGGAACTCGTGGTTTAGCATGTTGTTGTAGTTGCCGTATGAGAGGTAAGGGCTATTCTTCCTTTGGTTGTAGGGATTTGGGGGAGCATAATTGGGCAACTTAGGGTTCGTGTCGTAGAAGTTGTGACAAGAGTTCACTTGTTCACCCGAAGCGCCGGATCCATGAGCAACACCACGTGGGCATTCCATAATGTCGTGTCCCTGCATTCCACAAATCTCACAAACAATGTTAGTAGCACCTATTGAACTCACAGTAGCCCATTCAAGCTGATCAAAACGTTTATTCAGTGAGTCTATTTTTGACATTATAAGATCAGTGCTATTTACTTCAAACTTACCCCCCGAAATCTTGTTCGGGTTATTACCTCTTTCTGAACCCTATTGGTGGTAGTTGGTGGCCACTTTTTCAATGATGTTGAATGCCTCAGTCAGAGGCCTATTCATAAATGCTCCACCAGCTGCAGAATCGAGTGACACCTTCGAAGAGTAATCCAATCCGTTGTAGAAAGTGTACACTAATAACCACCTCTCGAGTCCATGGTGTGGGCAAGACTCCAGCAGTCCCTTATAGCGATCCCAAGCTTCTGATAAGCATTCGCCGTCTTTTTGGAAGAAGCCGGTGATCTGGGTTCGTATGTAAGCCGTCTTGGATGGAGGGAAGAATTTCTCCAAGAATGCCTGCTCCAGTTGGTCCCAAGTCAACAAGGCATTAGCGGGTATTTGCTTCAGCCAAGCTTTCGCTTTTCCAGTAAGAGATGAGGGGAACAACCTTAAGCGAATAGCATCAATCGGGGCACCATGAATTCTAACTGCGCCGGTGAACTCCAAGAATGTCTCCACGTGGTCAGTCGGGTCCTCCGAGGGCAGTCCTCCGAATTGATGTTGCCTAATCATGTTGATTAGCATAGGAGGTATAGTGTAATTCTCCGCCTCGATCTCTGGCCTAGTAATCCCAATTCACAAACCCCTAGCATTTGGGGCTGCGTAGTCCTTCGAAGGTTTCGTATCCGGAAGATTCACCATGAGTGGAATGGGAATCAACCTTTTTGCCTCTCTTTGTAGTCTCCTACGTCTGTGAAAGGTCCTCTCGATTTATGGGTCAACCTCACTAAGGCTCCCAAGACTTAGGGATCTTTGCATATAAAACATAGAGAGATAGATACTCTAGAAGGAAAAATAATTTTTTTTTAAAAATTACATAAATAAAAAGATAAGGTCCAGAAAAATCAATTTAAAAATAAAATTGAGATTCGAGAACGCACAGTCCCCGGCAACGGCGCCAGAAACTTGATGTCGTGCGAACGCACGTGCAATCCGGTACATTGGCCGGATCGTACGTGCGTTCGTACGACATCAGTGCTCAATCACCAGATCCGTTGTAGGCGCATCGGAAAGGATCCCCGCGATGTTGTTGGCTTTTAAAAATGTTGGCTTTCGATATTTATCAATTTTGTGGGGTACTCGATGGTGTGGCGAGGTTGTGGGTGCGCAGTTCCTCGACCTTGGTTGTGGATGGACGTGGTGTTAGGCGATGCCTTCTGGGGCGGAGCCGAAGCACCAAGAGACGGGTGATCGTCTTGAAGTGGCCTTGTACGGGGTGCCCAAACACCAGATCGGTCGAAGGCGCATTGGAAAGGATCCTCGCGGTGTTATTGGTTTTTAAAAATGTTGGCTTTCGATATTTATCAATTTCGTGGGTTACTCGATGGTGTGGCGAGGCTGTGGGGGTGCGGCTCCTCTACCTTGGTTATGGATGGACGTGGTGTTAGGTGATGCCTTCCGGGGCGGAGCCGAAGCACCAAGAGATGGGTGATCGTCCTGAAGTTACCTTGTGAGGGGGTGCTCCAACACCAGATCGGCTGAAGGTGCATTGGAAAGGATCCTCACGATGTTGTTGGTTTTTAAAAATGTTGTCTTTCGATAGTTATAAATTTCTTGTGGTACTTGATGGTGTGGTGAGGCTGTGGGTGCGTGGCTCCTCGATCTTGGTTGTGGATGGACGTGGTTTTAGGTGATTCCTTTCGGGGCGGAACCGAAGCACCAAGAGACGGGTGATCGTCCTGAAGTGGCCTTGTTAATGGTGCCCAACACCAGATCGGCTGAAGGCGCATCGGAAAGGATCCTCGCTATGTGTCTTGTTTTTAAAAATGTTGGCTTTTGATATTTATCAATTTCTTGGGGTTCTCTTTGGTGTGGCAAGACTGTGGGTGCCTGGCTCCTTGACCTTGGTTATTGATGGACGTGGTGTTAGGTGATGCCTTCCATGGCGGAGCTGAACCACCAAGAGATGGGTGATCGTCCTGAAGTGGCCTTGTTAGGGGTGCCCAACACCAGATCGGCTGAAGGCGCATTGCAAAGGATCCTTGGGATGTTTTTGGTTTTTAAAAATAATTGCTTTCGATATTTATCAATTTCGTGGGGTACTCGATGGTGTGGCGAGGCTGTGGGTGCGTGGCTCCTCGACCCTGGTTGTGGATGGACGTGGTGTTAGGTGATGCCCTCCGGGGCTTAGCCGAAGCACCAAGAGACGGGTTTTCGTCCTGAAATGGCCTTGGAAGGGATGTCCAACACCAGATCGGTTGAAGTTGCATTGGAAAGGATTCTCGCGATGTTTTTGGTTTTTAAAAATGTTGGCTTTCGATTTTTATCAATATCGTGTTGCTCTGGCGAGGTTGTGGGTGCACGGCTCCCCGACCTTCGTTGTGGATGGACGCGGTGTTAGGTGATGCCTTCCGGGGTGGAGCCGAAGCACCAAGAGACGGGTGTTCGTCCTGAAGTGACCTTGGAAGGGGTGTCCAACAATAGATCGGCAGAAGGCGGATTGGAAAGCATACTTGCGATGTTGTTGGTCAACCGATTTAAAAATGTCGGCTTCGGATATTGGTCGCGCCTGGTGATGCGGATGCGGTGCTTCTCGTTGCTTCCATGTGCTTGCTTGCCGTTCTCAATGCGGGCGTGGTTCGTTCGGTTGCATTGTGTCTTGCAAACGTGATGGCATGTGAGTGGTGGTCGGGATGTTTGTGCTGGCTGGCTCCTATTGTGACGCCGGCAAGTGTACCGGGTCGTCGCAAGTAATAAAATAACACGGTAAGTAATTACCGAGGTGGAACTCAGGGATTGGGCTACCAATTCGACTAATTCGCGAGAAGTTCGATAAGTTTGGTCAAGTCGCAGAAAAGTTGTTGAGAGAGGGATTAAGGTTGCAATTAAAATAAGAAATCAACTAAAGCAAAGGTATTAAAATCTGAAATTAAAAATATCTAGGGTTTCAAATCCACCTACCCAATCATGCATAGTACCCAAGTGATGATGCATTCCTCCCTAGGTTCAATTACAATGTCAACCGGGACCCCCAATTTCTCCTAAATTCACGGTCGTGCTCAATAGGATGTATTCAACGATTAGGATTAATTACTTGTTCGGTCTCAGAATCCTAACCCTCGAATTCTATTAAATCTTGTTCCCTATAAGGTTGCACTAATCGCCTAAATTCACGGTCGTGCTCATTATTCGATTAGTGATTCCAATACAAGTTCTAAAACGTGAATCGCCGATCCGTCTCAACACGTTAACTAGTTAATCATGCAACACATATGATCAACACAATCAATTCAGAATTGGAAAACATTTATTGAGAAAAGGGGAGAAACACATACATCATATGAACACTACACAGCCATGGGTGGCTTCATCGATCCCCTAGACGAGGGGATTAGTTCCTCATGCCCGTGACAACCAACGAACAATCGGCAACAATCTCCATAATAGAATAAAAGAAGAAAAGAAGGAGACGCAGCTCCAAAGAGTAACAAGGATTCACCTAAACTGCTCTCAAAACAATGGATAACAACCTCTTCTCAAATTCTGATATGAGACAGCCTTTAAATAAGGATTCTAAATCTTGCTCGCTCGCAGGGCGAGCACTCCTTCGCGAGGCGAATTTTAGTATTGGCACGCTTCAAATTTTGGATTTTCGCGAGGCGAGGGTGTGTTCGCGGGGCGAGTCTTCCAACTTCAATCTGTCACAGCCGTGACATTCATCACGGCTGGGCCGTGATGTTCTCTGTCTTCCAGGGTCTTCAGGCTCTCGCGAGGCGAACTGTCTCTCGCGGGGCGAGACTTCAAACCTAAATCTGTCATAGCCGTGACCTTCATCACGGCTATGCCGTGATGGTCTCTGTCTTGCAGGTCTTCAGACTCTCGCTGGGCGAGAAGATTTCGCGGGGCGAGATTCAATTATAGGCTGTGACCTTCATCACGGCTAGGCCGTGATGGTCTCTGACTTCCAGCTCTTCATTATTCGCGTGGCGAGCATCCTGTTCGCGGGGCGAGCCAGAGTGATGACTGTTCCTGCTTTATCTGATGTTCAGGCTCGCGAGGCGATCATCCACTCGCGTGGCGAGCATCTCCAGAAGTGCTTTTTCCACTTCTTCTTGACTTTCCTTGACTCTCGGAGCTTCACTTATTGACCTGAAAACACCAAAAGCTACCAAAACCATCATTCTATCCAAAATAAGCTAAAAACTACACAAAAGACGCAAAACGAGTCAAAGTCCAACTTGAGAACAAAACAAGGCAAATTTGGGCGAAATCGAGAGTGAACTCGAATAATTTGCACAAAAACCACGGTCCATCTAGTTATAAAACTAGATAAGCCGAAGTATTATCAAAACACCCCAAACTTAAACCTTGCTTGTCCCCAAGCAAGCTTAAAACTCAAAAACGACTCAAGACTTGGCAAGCCTAAAGGAATCAATCGATTTCGCACAAATTTAATGCAATCAAAACAGTTTTTACTCCAATGATCTCCCCCCCTTACATCAATGTAATCCCCACATTCATTTACTTTAAACCATTGAGAACTTCATCATTCATGCAATCATTAGTCTAAGTTGAGGATCAGGGTCACACACAAAAGGAAGATCACCAATTTCAAACAACTGCCTTCCTCACAAGGGTATGTAAAATTTCACTCATTCGCTCAAGTTCGTCTAGGCTTTCAATTTTTCACTCAATTCCACGTATCAAGAGCACTTCCCATGAATTTGATTTTCATCTCAAAAATGGTTCCCACGAGAACATGCATGCAACATCAGAAGGTCTTTTAAAGGTTGTAATGAGGCCTGGCTCAAGGTAAGATATTCAAAGGATAGAGGCTAAGTCCCTAGGATCAATGAGAGCATGAAACTAGTATCACAACACTTGAATTCACTCTCATATTATTCTCTTCCTTGCATTTGGTGGCTACACACCTCTTCCTTTTTATATTAATTTTCTTTGCCCTTTTTGGCACATATTCAATGCTTTTCATCACCCATTTCTTTTTTTTTCTTTTTTTTTTTCAAGCCTTCGGCCCTTACTTCCGTTTTTCTTTTTCTCAACTATGATTCATGAACTTGTAGCCACCCCAAACTTAGTTCCACAACAACACTCACAAAGCTAAAATTCCATACTCTCCTAAATCCTAGGATAGGGGAAAATCATGGTTTTTCTGAGTCAATGGCTTGTAATGTAAGGTTATCAAGAACAATAGGCTTCAAGACTCAATGTGGCTAACTAGGGATCATTCATCAAGGTTGGTTCAATTATGGCCAAGTAGTTAATTCAAAGAAAATTGCCTAAATCATTTGATGCAACATATAAACATGCAAACCATGAAGAGATTCAAGCAAATTCGGGAAAGTGCAACTTAACAGTGATTCACACAATCAAAAACAGAGTTGGAGGCTCAAATCCTCACCTGGACATTTTGCAAACTGTTTGACCGAGATACTATTCCTAGTGTGTGCACCCCCTCACCCCAAACTTATCATAAATCAAGAATTCACAACAAAATTCTCAAAGTTCAGTTTTCAATTTTTAAGTGGGGATCAATTTTTATAATTTCAGAACCTAGGGGGAAATCATCAATGGTCAAATAATTCATGCAATCAGTTTATGCTCAATTTAATCAAAATCCAACAAGCTTGCCGACACGACATTCATACAACAACTCTTGATCTTCTCAAATTATTCAAGAGTGACAAACAAAGCAAAAACAAAAATCAAAAACAAAACAGTAGTTAGGAAAAGAGAGGGATACCTAGCTTGGGTTGCCTCCCAAGTAGCGCTTGTTTAACGTCCCGAGCCTGACTTATTAAGAAGCATCCACCTGGATCCCATAATCTGTGGTACAAGGGCCAAGAGACGCTCATCATATCAAATCCTCCACCCGGATCAAATGGTTTGTGAAGTGGCCCTCGCAGGAGCAATACGACTCTATCCATACTTCCATCCAGTTTGAGTGTGAAAACTCCATTGACCTCTATAATTATGAACTCACTTCCTCTCGGGTCAAATGGTGTCTTCACGAGGAAGTGTTCCAGACAAGTGGGAGGGTCTATCTTACCGGTGTCCACACATGCATGCAAGCCAACATATTTATTTAACGCATCAAAATCAGGTTGCTTGGCAAGCATGGTGAAATCCTCTACCACTTTATCCGCATTTTGATCTCTACCCCCTTGCTCCCGTGCCTTGTCCTTTGCCAACTCCTTTTCCTTAGGTTGATCTTCCTCAACATGTGGCTGTTCCGGGGCCTTGTCGCTTGTCAATTCCTTTTCCTCCGGTTGTTCTTCCTCAACATGTGGTAGTTCTTCCTCAACTCCCTGAGAACTAGTTACATCCCAGTCATATCCCAACACCCCACTGCTTCTAGTTGTTGTGGCATTGCATTGGTTCTTAGGGTCGTTCTCGGTATCAACTGGGAAAGTCTCTGGGGGATGCTCATTTAGTTGCCTTTCGAGTTGGGCAATCTGCATCTCTAATGCCGCATTCGCCTTCTCAATTGATGTGGCCATCTTATCAATGGCTGCGTTTGTATTGATTGACACTTTCTCAAGTGTCGCACTCAACCTCTCAAGAGCCAACTCTCAAGGTTGTCTTCCACCATTTTGTTGAAGTTGTTGTTGCCAATTTTGTTGAGGTTGTGGTTGCCAGGCTAGACCATCGTCAGCATTACTCCAAGAGAAATCCGGATGGTCTCTACTCATATCACCCCAATACTGATTCTGACTCTGATAGTTGTTCTGGGGCACGCTGTCATTATGCCATGGTTCCACATATACTTGAGGGAAGTAGAACGGACAACTCCAAGTGTCATGGTTCCCATTACAATATTCGCAACCCGGAAGCATTCCCTCGTGTACCTCGCATACAAAACAAAGCAAGACCAAGTGGAATCAAGGAAGTAGAGAGAATAATAATAGAAATTAAAAATAAAGATAACTTAACCAAATAATCAAACTACCCTAAAATTAG
>JAUPTC010000072.1:82500-95000 GCA_030762895.1 Sophora flavescens | reverse complement strand
GGTCTGGTGAACCAGATTCATGACTTGGCTCGGTGTGGTGCACCATGGTGCACCAGACTCATGGTTTGGCTCGGTGTGGTGCACCAGATTCCTGACTTGGCTCGGTCTGGTGCACCAGATTCATGACTTGGCTCGGTGTGGTGCCCCAGATTCCTGACTTGGCTTGGTCTGGTGCCCCAGGGGACACGTCTAGCTCGGTCTTGTGCACCAGATTCATGGTTTGGCTCGGTGTGGTGAACCAGATTCATGACTTGGCTCGGTGTGGTGCACCAGATTCCTGACTTGGCTTGGTCTGGTGCACCAGGTGCCGGATCTGGCTCGGTCTTGTGCACCAGATTCCTGACTTGGCTCGTGGTGCACCAGATTCATGGTTTGGCTCGGTGTCGTGCACCAGATTCCTAACTTGGCTCAGTCTGGTGAACCAGAGATTCCTGACTTGGCTCGGTTTGGTGTTCCAGATTCATGGCTCGGTGTGGTGCACCATGGTGCACCAGATTCATGGTTTGGGTCGGTGTGGTGCACCAGATTCCTGACTTGGCTCGGTCTGGTGCACCAGATTCATGATTTGGCTCGGTGTGGTGCACCAGATTCCTGATTTGGCTCGGTCTTGTGCACCAGATTACTGATTTGGCTCGGTGTGGTGCACCAGATTCATGATTTGGCCCGGTCTGGTGTACCAGATTCCTGGCTTGGCTCGGTGTGGTGCACCAGATTCTTGACTTGGCTTGGTCTGGTGCACCAGGTGCCGGATCTGGCTCGGTCTTGTGCACCAGATTCCTGACTTGGCTCGGTGTGGTGCACCTTGGTGCACCAGATTCATGGTTTGGCTCGGTGTGGTGCACCAGATTCCTAACTTGGCTCAGTCTAGTGAACCAGAGATTCCTGACTTGGCTCGGTTTGGTGTTCCAGATTCATGACTTGGCTCGGTGTGGTGCACCAGATTCATGGTTTGGCTCTGTGTGGTGCACCGGATTCCTGCCTTGGCTCGGCACACGTCGCAGATGCACCGAGCACCGACGGGTAAATGTTGTGATACAAGCTTGAGAGCATACCCCTGACTCCCCCCACCCTAGACTTTTTAGAAAGCATGGTGGAAAAGCAAACCTGTAAACCAGGGTCCACCACATGTTTAAGTATGCTAGTATACCACATTTCGGCTAAAAGTTCCCAAAACTCCAACCCCTCAATGAAATTAAACGAAATTTGGTGGTAAATCTGGAAATAATATAGCAAGAGTGCCTGCAAAAATTCAGGTCAAAATTCAATTTGTAGCCTTGGCTCCTTGTCGTCGAACTGTCACATATCCCTGATTTCGGTTGAAAAATAATAAAAAATCAAAACCTTCATGAAATGCCACGAAACTTTGTGGAAACCTTGTCAATATTAGAAGTAGTGTGCCTGCAAAAAATCAGCTCAAAATTCCATGGCTAGACCCATTTTCCGATTTCTGGGAATCATTTCGGTTTTCCACTTTGAAAATTTATAAAAAAAATGGTA
The DNA here is from genome assembly GCA_030762895.1 of Sophora flavescens. Classification (NCBI taxonomy): domain Eukaryota; kingdom Viridiplantae; phylum Streptophyta; class Magnoliopsida; order Fabales; family Fabaceae; genus Sophora; species Sophora flavescens. Next base: position 93,503 of record JAUPTC010000072.1, on the reverse strand, counting down.
TGGTGAAAAATTCTGTAAATTTTCGTCCACTAGATCCCATATTTATAAGCATTCCTGCAAAAAATAAGGCCAAAATTCGACCTCTAGCTTGGAAAAAAAGAGTATGTCTCCCCAGCAAAAAGGATGTCTTGTGCTGAAAAATAGGTTTTTGCATATTATGCTATTATAGGGGGGGAGAGGTGCCAGCCTGATGATAATGTGATTTCATATCATAATTCCTGTACATTTTTGCATGCATCTCTCATATAGTTTAGGCATATTTTATTTGATTTTATTAGTTTTTACCTTGGATCGGGTGAGGCGGTTTCTTGGTGTTGTTTTGCAGGAATTCAAGGAAAAACGCTCAAGATTTGCTATGATGAAGCTTGGATGAAGACAGAGCTTAAAAAGTGAAGAAAATAACCCAGACAGAGCCTATCACGGCCTAGCCGTGATGGCCCTCACGGCCGTGATCGAGCAATAATTGAGAGAAAAGAAGGCAAAAGTCAGAAGTTGTCACGACCTAGCCGTGATACCCATCACGGTCGTGACATGTTAATGGAGCCAGACCCCCTCTTGGCAGAATCTGTCACGGCCAAGCCGTGACGGCCATCACGGTCATGACAGATCATTTGGTGAAGGCAGAAGCTATCACGGCCTGCCCGTGATGAGCATCACGGCCGTGATGCTCCAATATTTTGAAAGTGCACCAAGATAGAAAGCGTCAGGGCCAGGCCGTGACGGCCATCACGGCCATGACGCAAATCCTGATTTATAAAAAGGCACGGGCAGAACAGAAGTTGGAAGTTTTTGAAACCCTAAAGACTCTCTCTGAACCAGGGGCAACTTCAAAAGGAGTCCATGGCTTTCCTCCTCCCTTTCATCTATATTTCTTTGGTTTTGGCTATGATCATGAGTAGCTAAACCTCCATTGTTGGGGTTAGGGTAGCTATTTCTGAATTCTCATGTATCTGACTTGATCTTGTAATATGGTTTTTACTTCTTTATTGAGTGATTGATTTTCTGTGCTTAATGCTTGTTGTGGCTAGCACCCCCATGACTTGATTTGTGTTTTGATATGCAATTGGAAAATTCGTATTAGAATCGGAATTGAAATTAATCACCTACTAAACCCTGTATCTAAGAATGGAACTAGGTTTATTAGCAATCGCGTAATCCCTAATCGTAATGCAAATTCATTAATCTAGGCCACCTAAGGAATTAGGGTCTATTAGTGGATTTAGGCTCTTGTCATCCGCGGAATCGGGGCTTGAGTAATTTAGTGGATTGATTGTCATACTTGAAGTAGAAACTGTTTATTAGTCATGTCATTGCATGATGATGAAGTTTGGTGAACCTAATCCCAGCGTTGTTCATATATTTGAAGAATTCTTTTAACTGCCCTCCAAGTGTTCGACAGAAATTCTCAAAGAACTTTTTCTGCTATTTTGTTTGTTTTAGGTTTTAAATTTGTGTTGGGTTTGATAATTAGTGTAGAACTCTCTTCAATCCAAGTTTTAGCTTGAATAGTAATTGATTCGGTGCGTGCTAGTACTTGTCGCAGTCCTCGTGGGAACGATAAAATGGTCTCACCATCGTATTACTTGTACGACTGGGTATACTTACCCAGATTCGTCAACAAGTTTTTGGCGCCGTTGCCGGGGACTGCGTTTCAATATTAGCATATCCATTTCAGTTGCTAATTTAAGCAAAAAAAATTTCTGTTATAATTTGTTTTCTGTCATAATTTTATGTTCTGTTTTTGCTGTCATTTTTCTAGTGTGTTTGCTGTTGTGTGCTAACCTTTACTGCTAACACTCTTGTTTGCTAGACTGTTTGTGTATGCGAGGTACTGTCCCAGCTGACCAACTCCTCCATGATCCTGAGATTGAAAGAACATCTAGGAAGAATCGAAGGCAAGTAAGAGAGCAGAAGCTGTTGGAACAACAAGAAGAAGAACAAGAGACTTCCACCTCTCAAGTTCCTCAAGAAAGACTCCGAATGCCAGACAATGGTGAAGGTGCTCCACCACGGAGGACACTTGGTGACTACGGTAATACAAATGTCAATCAGCATGTCACTAGCATAGTGAGACCTCCAATCAACTGCAACAATTTTGAAATCAAGCCAGCTCTTTTGAATTTGGTTGCACAAAATCAGTTTAACGGGTTGGAAAAGGAAGATCCTAATAGTCATATCTCCAACTTCATTGAGATATGTGATACGATAAAGCACAATGGTGCCTCTGAGGATGCAATCCGCCTAAGGGCGTTTCCCTTATCCTTAAGAGATAGGGCCAAGGCTTGGCTCCAATCTCAACCAAGGAGGAGCATTACTACATGGGATGACTTACAGGCAAAATTTCTGGCTAAAGATTTGTGAAGACAAGGGGTGACATCGTAAGCTTTGCTCAACAAGAAGGTGAGACTCTGCATGACGCTTGGGATAGGTTCAAGGAATTGCTCCGAAGATGCCCAAATCATGGGTTTGATGATCATACCCAAATGCAAACATTCTGTAATGGGTTGAGGCCGTCAACCAGGTATATGTTGGATGTCTCAGCTGGAGGTTCCATGAACACAAAGACAGGAGAGGAAGCACTGATTTTGATAGAGGCTATGGCATCGAATGATTATTTGATGCATCATGATCGGGGTCCCACATCAAGAAGGGGAGTGTTGGAGTTAGATTCACAAACTGCACTTTTGGCTCAGAACAAGCTCATGACACAACAACTTGAGTCCATTACCAAGAACTATCTCAACTCCCACAACAACTCCAAACTGTTCAAGGGACAACCATGCCACCTCAACAGATAATGCGATGTGATTTTTGTGGAGGAGATCATGATAATGGAAGATGTGAGGCACCACCTAGTTCCCACAAGGAAGCGAATTATATGGGGAACTATGGCGGCAAGGCAACAACCAATACTCCAACAACTACAACCAACGGTGGAGGAATCAATCGAGTTTTGGTTGGAAACAAGATACCGGACAAACAAGCAAGCCTCAACCCACACCACCGCCGCAAGACCGGACTTCAATTTTGGAAAACACCCTCAATCATTTCATGCAGATGTCCATGTCAAACCAGAAAAGCACCGATGCTTCTATAAAAAACTTGGAGGTTCAAGTTGGACAGATTGCAAAGCAACTAGCAGAGCAATCTAGCAGCAGTTTTTCAGGTAACACTCAAATTAATCCTAAAGAGCATTGCAAGGCTATTGTGTTAAGGAGTGGTAAAAGCCTTGAGGAAGAGAGTGGTGGGCCTTTGGTGCAAAATCAGAGAGATGCTGAAAAAATAGAGGTGAATGCTGAAAAAACTGATTTGAATAAGGAAAAAGGCAAAGAGGTTGTAGTAGAAGAGGAAGAAGAAAAAGACAATGAAAAAGACAAGAGGGAAAAATTAGTAGATGAAAATTCGATTTTGAGGAGAACTAAAAGTCAGATTTTGAAGGATGGAGACAAGCCTCAAGTGATCCCCTCTTATGTGAAGTTGCCCTATCCTCATTTGAGCAAGAAAAAAGAGAAGGAAGAACAGTTTGCCAAGTTCCTTGACATCTTCAAGCGGTTACCGATCAACATACCCTTTGCTGAAGCACTAGAGCAGATGCCCACTTATGTAAAGTTCATGAAGGAGTTGCTCACAAAGAAAATAAAATTCAAAGAAGGTGAGACTGTTGCCTTAACAGAGGAGTGTAGTGCGATACTTCAGAGGAAGCTACCTCCAAAGGTTAAAGATCCTGGTAGTTTTACAATCCCTTACACTATTGGGAGTGTTGCTATTGGGAAGGCCTTATGTGACTTGGGAGCGAGTATCAATTTGATGCCGCTTTCAATTTTGAACAAGCTTGGAGGTGGTGAGGAGAAACCAACAAGGATGGCATTGCAACTAGCTAATAGATCAATCAAGCGTCCTTATGGTATTCTGGAAGACGTCTTTGTTAAAGTGGACAAGTTTATCTTCCCAGCAGATTTTGTGATATTAGACATGGAGGAGGATGCAGAAGTCCCACTTATATTGGGGAGACCCTTTCTTGCAACCGGACGTTCTTTGATAGACGTACAAAAGGGCCAGCTTCGACTCATAGTGCAAGATGAAGAGGTTACTTTCAATGTGTTTGAAGCCATGCATCGCCCGAGTGATGAAGAGAATTGCTTCCGCATGGATATTGTGGATGTAGTAGCCAATGAAGTCCTTGCACAGCATCACCATTCCTCTACTCTTGAGAAGGTAATTATGAACTCTATTGAAAATCTTGATGAAGAAGAGGAAAAGGAATTAGAAGACTGTTTGTGTGATTTGGAAGCTCAGCCTAAGCAACTTGCTGTGAACACTAAGAAAGAAGAACTCAAGAAGGATGAATTCCAAGAGAAGCTCGAGTTAGAGCTTAAACCTCTACCTCCCCACTTGAAGTATGCCTTTCTTGGTGAGAATGATGAAGACCCTTTCATAGTGAGCAATTTACTTTCCAAATTAGAAGAGGAGAAACTTGTAAGGGTGCTTCGACAGCATAAGACAGCTATTGGATGGTCCATCTCAGATTTGAAAGGTATTAGCCCCACATTTTGTATGCACAAGATCATGATGGAGGCTGAATTTAAACCGGTGGTCCAACCGCAAAGGAGGCTCAATCCTACAATGAAAGAAGTGGTGAAGAAGGAGGTGCTGAAACTCCTTGAAGCTGGAATGATATATCCTATTTCCGATAGTGCTTGGGTGAGTCCAGTACAAGTGGTTCCAAAGAAGGGTGGCATGACCGTCGTGCACAACCAGAAGAATGAGTTGATCCCAACTAGAACGGTCATTGGTTGGCGAATGTGTATAGATTACCGGAAGCTAAATCAAAATACTAGGAAGGATCACTTCCCACTTCCATTCATGGACCAGATGTTGGAGAGGTTGGTCGGGCAAGCATACTATTGTTTCTTGGATGGTTATTCGTGTTATAACCAAATTGGGGTTAACCCGGAAGACCAAGAGAAAAGCGCTTTCACATGCCCGTTTGGTGTTTTTGCCTATCGGAAGATGCCTTTCGGTCTGTGCAATGCACCGGCGACATTTCAAAGGTGCATGCTTTACATTTTTTCTGATATGGTAGAAAAATATATTGAGATTTTCATGGATGATTTTGCTGTTTTCGGTTCCTCTTATGATAACTGTTTGTCTAATGTTGCTGCTGTGTTAAAGAGGTGCGTGGACACCAATTTAGTCTTAAATTGGGAGAAGTGTCATTTTATGGTGTAGGAAGGCATTGTGCTTGGGCACAAAATTTCAGCAAAGGGGATCGAAGTGGATAAATCCAAGATTGAAGTGATTAAGAAACTACCTCCACCAGTGAATGTCAAGGGTGTGACGAGTTTCCTTGGGCATACAAGCTTTTACCGGCGGTTCATCAAGGCCTTTTCAAAGATAGCCAAGCCATTGTGCAGCCTCTTGAACAAGGACACTCCATTTCTGTTTGACACTGCTTGTCTTAACTCCTTTCAAATTTTGAAAGACAAGTTTATCACTGCTCCCATTCTTGTTGCACCCAACTGGGAGTCACCATTTGAATTAATGTGTGATGCCAGTGACTACGCAGTTGGGGCAGTTTTGGGGCAGCGAAGGGACAAGTTTTTCCATGTCATTCACTATGCTAGCAAGGTTCTCAATGAGAACCAAGTAAATTATGCAACAACCGAAAAAGAATTGCTAGCCATAGTGTTTGCACTGGAAAAATTTCGTTCCTACTTAATAGGGTCACAAGTCACTGTTTATACTGATCACACTGCAATTAAATATTTGTTGACTAAGTTAGATTCTAAACCAAGACTCATAAGGTAGATTCTATTGTTGTAGTAATTTGACTTAGTCATCAAGGATAAAAAGGGCAGCGAGAATGTGGTGGTTGACCACTTGTCCCGATTGGTGAATGAAGAGGTGGCTGCAAAAGAAAAGGACATTCGGGATGAGTTCCCGGATGAGGCTTTATTTCTGGTACATGAGAGACCGTGGTTAGCCGACATGGCAAATTTTAAAGCAGCCAGCATTGTTCCAGAGCACCTCACTTGGCAGCAAAAGAATTTCTTCCGGGATGCCAACCATTTCATGTGGGATGATCCATTTCTATTCAAGGTTGGACCGGATGGCTTGTGGAGGAGGTGCGTTAGTCAAGAGGAAGCAAGGAAAGTTTTGTGGCATTGTCATAACTCTCCGTATGGTGGACATTACAATGGGGATCAGACAGCTGCGAAGGTCCTCCAATCTGGGTTCTTTTGGCCCTCAATCTTCAAGGACTCTTACAATCATGTGAAGAGTTGTGACAAGTGCCAGAGGACCGGGAACATTTCAAAGAGGGATGAGATGCCACTGCTGAATATATTGGAGGTTGAGGTATTTGATTGTTGGGGCATAGACTTTATGGGTCCACTTCCACCTTCATTCTCCAATCAATATATCTTGGTGGCGTGGACTATGTTTCCAAATGGGTGGAGGCCATTGCAACATCAAAGAATGATGCCCAGACAGTTATTAAATTCATCAAGAAGAACATCTTTGCCCAGTTCGGTGTCTCAAGGGTTCTTATAAGTGATGGGGGATCTCACTTTTCCAATCACAACTAAGAAATGTGTTGACCAAGTATGATGTGAGGCATAAGGTGGCATCCCCCTATCATCCGCAAACAAATGGGCAAGCGGAGGTCTCTAACCAAGTGATTAAGATAATTCTAGAAAAGACTGTGGCCGCTTCAAGAAGAGATTGGGCAAAGAAGCTTGACGATGCCTTGTGGGCCTACCGGACTGCACTGAAAACTTCTGTAGGGTTATCCCCGTTACAGATGGTTTATGGAAAGGCATGTCACCTACCTGTAGAGTTGGAGCATCGAGCCTTTTGGGCATTGAAATTCTTGAATTTTTATACCACTCTGGCGGGTGAGAAAAGAGTGAATTAGCTACATGAGTTAGAGGAGATGCGCTTTAATGCATATGAGAATGCATCTATCTATAAGCAGAGAGTCAAGACCTACCACGACAAGAAGATCTTGATGAAAACATTTCGGCCGGGACAACAAGTTTTACTGTTCAATTCCCGGCTGAGATTGTTTCCAGGCAAGTTGAACTCTAAATGGTAGGGACCGTTCATTGTCACCGAAGCCGCACCTCATGGAGCTGTGGAAGTGGAGGATCCTACTTCAAAGAGGACCTTCAAAGTCAATGGCCAAAGACTTAAGGCCTACTTGGGTGGTGACTTCGAGAGATTGATCTCAGCTGTGCGTATTCATGATCCTTGAGGTCACCTACCCGTCAAGCTAGTGACGTTAAAGAAGTGCTTATTGGGAGGCAACCCAAGTCTTCTTTTCATTTTCCTTTTGCTTTTGATTTTGCCCCCTTGAATAATTTGAGAAGATCAAGAGGATAATTTCATAGATTAATAGGTTTGTTGAGTCTTTTCGCGGAAAGGAGGAAGGAGAAGCAAGAAGGGCAGAGACAACAAAGTCAGTAACCATCACGCCCAGGCCGTGACACTGGTCACGGCCGTGATGAGCCAGAGTTTAAAATCAGAAAGGATCACGGCTAGGCCGTGATCCCCATCACGGGCGTGATGGTAGGACCCTGAAGATCAGAGAGCATCATGGACGTGACAGGCTACCCCTATGGACCAGAATGCATCACGGCCTGCCCGTGATAAGCATCACAGCCGTGACCCAATTTGCATGCAATTCCTTCTGACTAGGTGTGAACCAGTTCCCGTTACCGCCTCGGTAAGTCGGTCCAATTTTTCTTTCCTCTCTCCAACTTGACTATTTACATTGGGGACAATGTAAGTTCTTAAGCTTGGGGTAAGGGTATTTTGCATTCGTATTTTTCATGTTGCATTCATATAGTTTGGCATGATAGCTTTGCATGTTCACATGATTAGATTGCCCCTTGCCTGAATTTTGCATCCAATTGTGAGAACTGAGTGCCAAATAAATTGTGATAGTGAATTTTTGAACCCAATTTCCTTTATTCTTGTGATAAGGCTGCAAATAAAAATGCTTAAGATGATCTGTGATAGTTGATAATTAGAATATGATTCTGTAGATTTGTGTTTCTCATTGATCATTGAACTATAAATTGTGAGATTTTGAGCCAAAAGGGGTACTCACTAAATCTACCCCATTCTTTGTGTTAGAGTGTTATTCCTCTTGGATTGTTTTCTCTAGAACTTGACTTGAAACCGTTTTGAAGCTTAAAAATTTTTTAAAACATTTTTGAAAATGACTGAGGCGCTAGGTATTTTTTCGGTCTTCTGAGCTTTGAATGACTAAATGCTACCCCTTAGTTACCCAATTTTGAGCCTGAAAGAATAAAATACTTTTCTTGGTACCCTAAAATATTTTGATAAAAATGCTTGGTAGGATACCTTCTAAAGTATTACAAAAGGGTGAAAAAGGTAGTTGAAAAAAGTTTGGGATAAAAGAATCGAAAAAATATTTCTCTTGAGTTGAAAAATCTCCCCTTCTCCAAGCAAAAGAAAAACAAAAGAAAAAGAAAAATATATAGAGAAGGGGATGACAAAAAGAAATGAGAAATAAGATGAAAAGAAAGAAAGAAATGTGGCGAAAGTGAATTAAAACCCAAAAGGGTATTTTAGAAGGTGTCATGATTTGCAATGCTTAATGTTTTGTGTAGCCTTTTGAAATGTCCTTTTCTTGATTGCCCCACCTAATGATAAATCCCATGGCCCCGTTACAACCAAAACCAAAGACCTCTTGATTCTTAATTGTCTTCATTAATAAAGTAGAGATTTGGTTGATTGTCAAGCCTATGGTAGAATTCATTCCTTGAGGAAAGTGGAGCGAATTGTTTTATATCCCTAACACTTGAGTGAGGTGAGAAAGAGAGCCAAGCAAATGAACAAGCTTGGGGTGATCTTCAGGTGAGAAAGAGTGCCCTAATCGGTGAGAATATGAGTCTAAGAAACCTAAGCCTCTAATTGGACTTGAAACTGATTGTCTCTTGCTGAATTATTTGAGATGCCTGTTACTTGGATTATTTACTCGGGTTCTTAGTTCACTATCCGTCATTTGATTGTCTATATCTTTCGTCCATAGTGATTGCTTGAGGACAAGCAATTGAATAAGCTCGGGGTGATTTGATAATGTGATTTCACATCATAATTCCCTGTACATTTTTGCATGCATCTCTCATATAGTTTAGGCATATTTTATTTGATTTTATTAGTTTTTACCTTGGATCGGGTGAGGCGGTTTCTTGGTGTTGTTTTGCAGGAATTCAAGGAAAAACACTCAAGATTTGCTATGATGAAGCTTGGATGAAGACAGAGCTTAAAAAGTGAAGAAAATAACCCAGGCAGAGCCCATCACGGCCTAGCCGTGATGGCCCTCACGACCGTGATCGAGCAATAATGGAGCCAGACCCCCTCTTGGCAGAATCTGTCACGGCCAAGCCGTGACGGCCATCACGGCCGTGACAGATCATTTGGTGAAGGCAGAAGCTATCACGGCCTGCCCGTGATGAGCATCACGGCCGTGATGCTCCAATATTTTGAAAGCGCACCAAGACAAAAAGCGTCACGGCCAGGCCGTGACGGCCATCGCGACCGTGACGTGAATCCTGATTTATAAAAAGGCACGGGCAGAACAGAAGAAGGCAGTTTTTGAAACCCTAAAGACTCTCTCTGAACCAAGGGCAGCTGCACAAGGAGTCCATGACTTTCCTCCTCCCTTTCATCTATATTTCTTTGGTTTTGGCTATGATCATGAGTAGCTAAACCTCCATTGTTGGGGTTAGGGTAGCTATTTCTGAATTCTCATGTATCTGACTTGATCTTGTAATATGGTTTTTACTTCTTTATTGAGTGATTGATTTTCTGTGCTTAATGCTTGTTGTGGCTAGCACCCCCATGACTTGATTTGTGTTTTGATATGCAATTGGAAAATTCGTATTAGAATCGGAATTGAAATTAATCACCTAGTAAACCTTGTATCTAGGAATGGAACTAGGTTTATAAGCAATCGCGTAATCCCTAATCGTAATGCAAATTCATTAATCTAGGCCACCTAAGGAATTAGTGTCTATTAGTGGATTTAGGCTCTTGTCATCCGAGGAATCGGGGCTTGAGTAATTTAGTGGATTGATTGTCATACTTGAAGTAGAAACTGTTTATTAGTCATGTCATTGCATGAGGATGAAGTTTGGTGAACCTAATCCCAGCGTTGTTCATATATTTGAAGAATTCTTTTAACTGCCCTCCAAGTGTTCGACAGAAATTCTCAAAGAACTTTTTCTTCTATTTTGTTTGTTTTAGGTTTTAAATTTGTTTTGGGTTTGATAATTAGTGTAGAACTCTCTTCAATCCAAGTTTCAGCTTGAATAATAATTGATTCAGTACGTGCTAGTACTTGTCGCAGTCCTCGTGGGAACGATAAAACGGTCTCACCACCGTATTACTTGTACGACTGGGTATACTTGCCTAGATTCGTCAACACCTGACCCTGACCTGGTGCCAAGCCTGGTGCACCATGGTCCGTGCAATGATCCCCAACATTGCACATCGACCTTGCCCATGACATGGTAGGTGACTCGAGCAGGCCATCTTCCGATCGATCGACTTCGTGGGCCGAGGTGCGGCCGGGCCCGGGGCCGGGCTGGGGGAAAAATGTTGGCATCGGATTGGACCGTTTTTGTCGGATTTTCCATGGTGTGTCGAGGCTTATGGGTGTGGCTCCACGACCATGGTTGTGGATGGACGTTGTGTTAGGTTATGCCGTTCGGGGCGGATCCGCAACACGAAGGGATGCGTGATCGTCCGGATGTGACCAAGGTGGGGGTCCCTAACACCAAACCGGTTGAAGGCGCATCGCAAAGGATCCTCATAATGTGGCTGGCACCCGTTTTAAAAATGTTGGCTTTCAAAATTTTGTCAATTTCGTTTTTAAAAATGTTGGCTTTCGATTTTATCAATTTCGTGGGGTACTCAATGGTGTGATGAGGCTGTGGGTGTGCCGTTCCTCGACCTTGGTTATGGATGGA
>JAUPTC010000072.1:42500-72500 GCA_030762895.1 Sophora flavescens | reverse complement strand
GGGAATATTATAAGTAGTGTGCCTGCAAAAAATCAACTCAAAATTCGATGGCTAGACCCATTTTCCGATTTTCGGGAATCATTTCGATTTTCCACCTTGAAAATTTATAATAAGCATCCCTGCAAAAAATAGGCCAAAATTCGACCTCTAGCTTGGAAAAAAAGAGTATGTCTCCCCAGTAAAAAGGATGTCTTGTGCTGGAAAATGGGTCTTTGCATATTATGCTATTTTTAGGGAGGGGGTGCCTGGCTATTATATATATTATATATTATATATTATATATTATATATTATATATTATATATTATATATTATATATTATATATTATATATTATATATTATATATTATATATATGGTAGTAGTTGTAGTTGTAGTTGTTATCTCGGTGACAGCTAACTCCAACCCCGCTCGGATCGGCCTCGGTCGGTGCACGTGATGCCCGATCTGGCTCGGTCGGTGCGGAAAGGAACCAAGGGAACGAGGGAACGGTGCACCGGGCACGGGTCCCCTGGTGCACCAGGTGCCGGATCTGGCTCGGTTGGTGCGGAAAGGAACCAAGGGAATGAGGGAACGGTGCACCGAGCACGGGTCCCCTGGTGCACCAGGTGTCGGAATATGGCTCGGTATGTGCGGAAAGGAACCAAGGGAACGAGGGAATGGTGCACCGGGCACGGGTCCCCGGGTGCACCAGGTGCCGGATCTGGCTCGGTCGGTGCGGGCAGGAACCAAGGTAGCCAGGTTCAGGTGCACCGGTTTCATGATTTGGCTCAGTCTGGTGCACCTGATTCCTGACTTGGCTCGGTGTGGTGCACCAGATTCATGGTTTGGCTCGGTCTGGTGCACCAGATTCATGACTAGGCCCGGTCTGGTGCACCAGATTCATGGTTTGGCTCGGTGTGGTGCACCAGATTCATGATTTGGCTCGGTGTGGTGCACCATGGTGCACCAGACTCATGATTTGGCTCGGTGTGGTGCACCAGATTTCTGAATTGGCTCGTTCTGGTGCACCAGAGATTCTTGACTTGGCTCGGTGTGGTGCACCAGATTCCTGACTTGGCTCGGTGTGGTGCACCAGATTCATGGTTTGGCTTGGTGTGGTGAACCAGATTCATGACTTGGCTCGGTGTGGTGCACCATGGTGCACCAGATTCATGGTTTGGCTCAGTGTGGTGCACCTGATTCCTGACTTGGCTCGGTCTGGTGCACCAGAGATTCATGACTTGGAACGGTGTGGTGCACCAGTTTCCTGACTTGGCTCGGTGTGGTGCACCAGATTCATGATTTGGCTCAGTGTGGTGCACCAGATTCCTGACTTGGCTTGGTCTGATCCACCAGGGGACCCGCCTGGCTTGGTCTTGTGCACCAGATTCATGATTTGGCTCGGTGTGGTGCACCAGATTCATGACTTGGCTCGGTGTGGTGCACCATGGTGCACCTGATTCATGGTTTGGCTCGGTGTGGTGCACCAGATTCCTGACTTGGCTCGGTCTGGTGCACCAGATTCCTAGTTTGGCTCGGTGGGGTGCACCAGATTCCTGACTTGGTTCGGTGTGGTGCACCAGATTCCTGATTTGGTTCGGTGCGGTGCACCAGATTCCTGACTTGGCTCGGTCATGTGCACCAGATTCCTGATTTGTCTCGGTCTGGTGCACCATCTTCATGATTTGGCCCGGTCTGGTGCACCAGATTCCTGACTTGGCTCGGTGTGGTGCACCAGATTCCTGACTTGGCTTGGTCTGGTGCACCAGGTGCCGCATCTGGCTCGATCTTGTGCACCAGATTCCCGACTTGGCTCGGTGTGGTGCACCATGGTGCACCAGATTCATGGTTTGACTTGGTGTGGTGCACCAGATTCCTGACTTGGCTCGATTTGGTGCACCAGAGATTCCTGACTTGGCTCGGTGTGGTGTTCCAGATTCATGGCTTAGCTCAGTGTGGTGCACCATGGTGCACCAGATTCATGGTTTGGCTCGGTGTGGTGCAGCAGATTCCTGACTTGGCTCGGCACACGTCGCAGATGCACCGAGCACCAACGGGCAAATGTTGTGATACAAGCTTGAGAGCATTCCCCCGACCCCCCCTAGACTTTTTAGAAGGCATGGTGGAAAAGCAAACCTGTAAACCAGGGTCCACCACATGTTTAAGTATGCTAGTATACCACATTTCGGCTAAAAGTTCCCAAAACTCCAACCCCTCAATGAAATGCAACGAAATTTGGTGGTAAATCTGGAAATATTATAGCAAGAGTGCCTGCAAAAATTCAGGTCAAAATTTAATTTGTAGCCTAGGCTCCTTGTCGTCGAACTGTCACATATCCTTGATTTGGGTTGAAAATTTATAAAAAAATCAAAACCTTCATGATATACCATGAAACTTTGTGGGAACCTTGAGAATATTATAAGTAGTGTGCCTGCAAAAAAATAGCTTAAAATTCCATGGCTAGATCCATTTTCCGATTTTTGGGAATCATTTCAGTTTTCCACTTTGAAAATTTAAAAAAAAAATGGTATGGTGAAAAATTCTGTAAATTTTTCGTCCACTAGATCCCATATTTATAAGCATTCCTGCAAAAAATCAGGCCAAAATTCGACCTCTAGCTTGGAAAAAAAGATTATGTCTCCCCAGCAAAAGAGGATGTCTTGTGCTGGAAAATGGGTCTTTGCATATTATGCTATTATAGGGGGGGAGAGGTGCCAGCCTGACCCTGACCTGGTGCCAAGCCTGGTGCACCATGGTCCACCCCCCCTAACGCCCGTGCAATGGCTGTGGGTGCGCGGTTCCTCGACCTTGGTTGTGGATGGACGTGGTGTTAGGCGATGCCTTCCGGGGCGGAGCCGAAGCACCAAGAGACGGGTGATTGTCCTGAAGTGGCCTTGTAAGGGGTGCTCAAACACCAGATCGGTCGAAGGCGCATCGGAAAGGATCCTCGCGGTGTTGTTGGTTTTTAAAAATGTTGGCTTTCGATATTTATCAATTTCGTGGGGTACCCGATGGTGTGGCGAGGCTGTGGGTGTGCGGCTCCTCGACCTTGGTTGTGGATGGATGACACGCTGTCGCACACGGGTTAAAAAGCGAGTGGTTTGTAAAAAAACTGTAGTCAGGGAGTGACAACTCGAGTATCGTCTCACAAGGACTCTTGGATTGTTATTCGCAGAAAAATTAGTTTTGGGGGGGGGGGGGGGGGGGTTCAGATTGAGAGATTCAATTAAAAGAACGATGCAAGTAAGAAATAAGTGAATATCAAATATTCAAAACGATTAATCTACTGTTCTCGGTTTCCCACTATCATCGATTCATATAATTCCTATGCCCTAAGCGGATTCTAATCCCTTTTAGATTGTAGCAACAATTAACAAGCGAAATTGGTACTACATGATATATGTTTCCAATTCCCGAATTAAGCAAACGGGTTGAAGCACTCGTGAATTAAGCAAACACGATTGAACACACGCGTATTAAGCAAACGCGATTAGATATAGGAACATAAAATCATCGAAACAAATCAATACCTATTCTATATAATCCTGAATTAAGCAAACAGAACGTACATGATAGTATTGAAAGGAAAAAGCAATTTAATCCGGGAATTACAGAATCTCAAGTGTCGGCGGAACCCGATTACAGCAGATTAACCCAAGGGAATTAGTTCTCCATCAAGGGTATAACAAAACCTAGAAATATTATGTAAAACTGTGAAAATTGGATCCCCTTTCTCTGTCTGCTGCGCTCCTATTTATAAATAGACCACGCGTCACGGCCGTGATAGCCGTCATGGCCAGGCCGTGACCAATTCTGCCAAGGGGGCGCATTCAAATTCTGGTCCGTCACGGCCGTGATGCCTATCACGGCCAAGCCATGACACATTCAGACTTTGGGTGCTGATCTGTCACGGTCGTGACCTTCATCACGGCTAGGCCGTGATCAATTCTGACTTCCTAGGTTCTCTCATCACGCCCATGATAGTTATCACGGCTGGGCCGTGATGCTTTCTGACTTTCATGATCTCCTCATCACGCCCGTGATGTGTATCACGGCTAGGCAGTGATCCTTTATGTCTTCCATGGGTAGCTCATCACGGTCGTGACCATTGTCACGGCCTGGGCATGGTGGCCTCTGCTTCAGGTGTCCTTCCCTTCTTGCTCTTCTTATTAGCCTGAAAACATGAAATAGCAGTAAATGCTTTATTTGACTCAAAATTAACTAAATTAACCCAAAACTACTTAAGAGACTCAAAATGTTGCTTGAGGACAATCAGGTCTAATTTGGGCGAAAACGAGATATAATTAGCACAAAACCATGGTCATTCTAGTTATAAAACTAGGTGAGCCAGAGGCTGATCAAAATACCCCAAACTTAAACTTTGCTTGTCCCCAAGCAAACTGAAACTCAAAAAGACTAAAACTTGGCAAGCTCAAAGGATTCAATCAAATCCTCACAAATTTCATGAAATTTCAACAAAACAATTTTTCTTCAGTGTCCCCCCCCCCCTGCAACAGTGTAATGCAACCCCCACATTCATTTACTTTAAACAACTGAGAATTCCATCATTCATGCAGTCAGTAATCTGAGTTGAGGATCCAAGTTACACACAAAAGGGAGATCACCAAATTCAAACAATCACCTTCCTCACAAGGGAAATTAATGTTTCACTCATTCGCTCAAATTGTCTAGGCTATGACTTTTTCACTCAATTTCACATTTTTAAGAGCACTTCCAATGAATTTGATTTCCATCTCAATCAGGGTTCCCACAAAAACATGCATGCAACATCAAAAGGGCTTTTAAAGGTTGTAATGGGGCCTGGCTAAGGGTAGGATATTCAAAGGTACTAGGCTTAAGTCCCTAGGAACTAAGAGAGCATAAACATTTTGACACAATGAATTTCCACTCAAGTTACTTTTTCCATTTTTCTTTTTGCATTGGGTGACTGCAGCCCTTTTTTTCTTCAATACCCTTTTTTGACATTTTTTTGTTCTTTTCTTTTCTTTCTTTTTTTTTTTACTTTGCCTTTGTTTCCAACCTTCAATTTTTTTTCTTTTTCTCAATCCAAAACGACATATCAAACCTTGTAGCCACCCCAAACTTAGCTTCTGGCAAACCTTGTCTTGTTAAGCATCCATGCTCTCCTAATCCTAAAATCGGGTTAACATGGTTTTTCCAGATTTTAGGCTCATAACATAGGGTCATCAAGAAACAATAGGCTTATTAGGCTCAATGTGGCTAACTAGGGAACATGCATTAGGGATTGGTTCTTTTCAGGCCAAGTAGTTAATTCAAAGAAAATTGCCTAAATCATCTGATGCAACCACATAAGCATGCAAACCATGAAGAGATTCAAGCAAATTCGGGAAAGTGCAACTTAAAAGTGATTCACACAATTAAGAACATGTTGGAGGCTCAAATCCTCACCTGGACATTTTCGCAAATTGTTTGACCGAGATTCAATCCCTAGTGTGTGCATCCCTTCACCCCAAACTTATCATAAATCATGCAATCACAACAGAATATCTCAAAGTTTAATTTTCAATTTTTTTTTCACATGGGGATCAATTTTCAATTCTCAAAATATAGGGGGAAAATCATCAAGAATGACACATGTCATGCAATCTATCTATGCAAATTCAACAAAACCCAATCAAGCTTGTCGACACAAGACTCACACACAAACGACTTAAAGCAACACAAACAAAACGAAAACAAAAAAAATGGGTTCCCTCCCCCACACTTAAAACATACATTGTCCTCAATGAAAGAATATAAATTTAAAATCAGAGTGAGGGAAAGGAGAAGGTGCTCCCTGATCAAGTTGTAGTGTAGGTGGGCTCTCCCAAGGAGAGCTCTTCAATAGTACTATCTTCAGGCACCGGGCTCTCATGGAATAGCTTCAAGTGCTGCCCATTAACCTTAAAGACCTTGTTGCTACCTGCACTTTTTATTTCTACTGCACCATGAGGGAAAACATTAGTAACAATAAATGGGCCAATCCACTTGGATCGAAGTTTCCCAGACATCACTTTCATGCGGGAGTTAAACAATAGAACCTGTTGGCCCACAGAGAATTCCTTCCGAGAAATCATCCGATCATGGAAGTGCTTAGTTTTCTCTTTATAGATTCGAGAGTTTTCATAGGCTTCCAGCCTAAGCTCTTCAAGCTGCTGCAATTGGAGTTTCCTTTCAATGCCTGCTCTTTGCATTTCCAAGTTACAGCTCTTGACCGCCCAATAAGCACGGTGCTCAACTTCCACAGGCAGATGACATGCCTTACCGAACACAAGCCTATAGGGAGACATCCCTATTGGTGTCTTAAAGGCTGTTCTTTGAGCCCAAAGTGCGTCTTCTAGACGGCGGCTCCAGTCCTTCCTATTTGGTTGCACCACTTTCTCCAAGATTTGTTTGATCTCCCTGTTTGAGATCTCATCCTGCCCATTAGTCTGGGGACGATATGCAGTGGAGACCCTGTGTACAACTCCTTACTTTCGGAGTAAAGCTTCCATGGTGCAGTTGCAGAAATGAGTGCCCTGGTCACTTATGATAGCATGAGGTATGCCGAACCTGCAAAAGATATTGGACCTGACAAAATTTGCAACAACTCTAGAATCATTAGTCCTAGTGGGGATAGCTTCCATACACTTTGAAACATAGTCAACAGCCAGTAAAATATAGAGAAAACCAAAAGATGCGGGGAAAGGACCCATAAAGTCAATTCCCCACACATCAAACACCTCACAGAAAAGTGTAGGTTGCTAAGGCATTTCACTCTTACGAGTGATGGCTGTACCTGCTGTCTGGCACTCTTTACAAGTCCGGTAAACCTCATAAGCATCTCTAAAGATGGTGGACCAATAAAAACCTGAGTCTAGGACTTTCCTTGCAGTCCTTTGTGGCCCAAAATGTCCCCCTACTTGAGAGGCATGAGAAAAGTGCAGAATAGACTCGATCTCATAGTCGGGGACACATCTCCTAATTACCTGATCACTGCCAAATTTCCAAAGAAATGGATCATCCCAAACATAGTACTTGGCGTCACTCTTGAGTTTGTGGATTTGTGACCTAGTTGCACCTGTCGGAAAAACACCAGCAACAAGATAGTTAACAATATCAGCAAACCAATGAGTTACCCCATGTAACTGTAAGAGCTGCTCATCAGGAAAGTCATCCTGGATGGGGGAAGGATCTTCATCCCTTTATAGTCTGCTCAAGTGTTCAGCTACTAAGTTCTCAGCTCCACTCTTATCTTTTATCTCCACATCAAACTCTTGGAGCAACAACATCCACCGAATCAATCTCGGTTTTGCTTATGGTTTCTTCAACAAGTACTTCAAAGCTGCGTGGTAAGTGAAAACAACAACCTTGGAACCTAGCAAATATGATATAAATTTATCAAGAGCAAAAAGGATATCTAGAAGTTCCTTTTCAGTAGTGGTGTAATTAGCCTGTGCAGCATCTAAAGTTCTAGAAGCATAATAAATTACATGGGCAACCTTGCCCACCCTTTGTGCAAGGACCGCCCCCACAGCATAGTTAGAAGCATCACACATGGGATCAAAAGGGAGAGTCCAGTCAGGAGGCTGCATGATGGGGGTAGAGGTCAAAACTTTCTTTAGGAAATCAAATGCCTTCTTGCAGTTGTCATCAAAGCTGAAAATGGCATCATTCTTCAACAAGTTTGACAAAGGAATATCTATCTTGCTGAAATCCTTGATGAAGCCCCTGTAAAAACCTGCATGACCAAGAAAAGAGCGAATCTCGCGAACACAAGATGGGTAAGGCAGTGCAGAAATCACCTCAATCTTAGAAGGATCTACTAAAATACCCCTTTTAGAAATGATATGCCCCAAAACAATCCCCTGTTCAACCATAAAATGGCATTTTTCGTAATTCAAAACAAGGGCAGTTTCAATGCATCATTCCAAAACCAAATTCAAACTATGCAAGCATGCATCAAATGAGGAACCATAAACAGTGAAGTCATCCATGAACACTTCCATGCAATTTTCAATATATTCAGTAAAAATGCTAATCATGCATCTCTGGAATGT
Organism: Sophora flavescens; assembly: GCA_030762895.1. Lineage (NCBI taxonomy): Eukaryota > Viridiplantae > Streptophyta > Magnoliopsida > Fabales > Fabaceae > Sophora > Sophora flavescens. The sequence continues at coordinate 64,460 of JAUPTC010000072.1, read as the reverse complement.
GCCAGGAGCATTGCAAAGACCAAATGGCATCCTCCTGTAAGCAAAAGTGCCGAAAGGGCACGTGAAGGTTGTCTTTTCTTGATCCTCTGGTGCAATGTGGATCTGGAAGTAACCTGAAAAACCATCAAGGAAGCAATAGTGTGATTTACCTGCTAGTCGTTCAAGCATCTGATCAATGAACGGCAAAGGAAAGTGATCCTTTCTAGTAGCCTGGTTCAATCTCCTGTAGTCAATGCAAACTCTCCAGCTATTCTGGACTCTAGTGGGGGCAAGTTCATTGTTTTCATTTTTCACCACGGTGAGTCCGGACTTCTTGGGTACAACTTGCACTGGGCTCACCCAATTACTGTCAGAGATAGGATATATGATACCCACATGCAAGAGTTTTGTTACCTCCTTCTTCACAACATCAAGAATCAAGGGATTGAGCCGCCTTTGGGTCTGCCTAACTATTTTAGCCCCATCCTCCAACAGAATCCTATGCATACACCTGGAGGGGCTAATACCTGGTATGTCAGCCAAGGTTCACCCAATCGCCTTCTTATGCTTCTTCAAAACCTCCAAGAGCTTAGTTTCCTGATCAACATCGAGGTTAGAGGCAATTATAACTGGAAGCTTTTCATTCCTCTCCAAGTAAGCATACTTCAGATTTTCAGGAAGTGGCTTAAGCTCCAAAGAGGGTGGCTGCTCAATGGATGGTATGTTTGGGGAATTCGTGCTGTTAAGAACTTCAACTGAACAAATAGCTTCATCCACACTGTCACCTTCCAAAGCAGTATCAATCTCAGCACAAACAGCACAGGGGTCAGTGTCGGTGCAATCAGCACATGAATAGACATCATCAAAACCAGAGATAGACGGAAAATCAGCAGCTGCAACCAATTCATCATAAGTTTCATCAACAATTTCAGAGAGCAACTCTATTTGGAAAACAGAGTGCTCTTCCAAGGGGTGCTTCATAGCATCAAAAATGTTGAACTTTGCAACAATGTCACCAAACTCCATGGACATGGTTCCATCGTGAACATCAATCTTTGTCTTCGTCGTTTTCATAAACGGTCTGCCCAGAATGATTGGTGATCTGCTAGAATTTGTTTCCCCTGCCATGTCCAGAATGTAAAAATCAGCAGGGAAAATCAGGTCATCAGCTTGAACAAGCACATCTTCTACTACTCCAATGGGACGAGCATTCGTCCTGTTTGCCAACTGAATAGTGAGTGATAAGCCTCTGGCTCATCTAGTTTTATGGCTAGTATGACCAGGGTTTTGTGCCAATTATATTCCAATTTCGCCCAAATTAGATTAGATTGTCCTCAAGCAAGGTTTTGAGTCTCTAAAGTAGTTTTAGGTTAATTTATCTAGTTTTGAGTCAAATAAAGCACTTATGGCTATTTTGTTGTTTTTCAGGTTAAGTAGAAGTTGATGGAATAAAGAACAGGGGATTCGCCTCGCGAACCTGAAGCGTGACTGTGCAGAATTTGCAATCCTCTCTGGTTCGCCCCGCGAACAATGTCTCGCCCCGCGAGTCATCCAACCCTGAAAGTCAGAGACGATCACGTCTTACCCGTGTAGAAGGTCACGGCTGTGGCAATTTTGAAGTTGAAGAGTCTCGCCTCGTGAGCATTCATTCGCCTCGCGAGCCTGGAAGTCAGAAAGCATCACGGTTTGCCCCTGATGTTCATAACGGGCGTAATAAGAAGACCCTTCCAATTCTCGCCTCGCGAAGGTGTGTTTGCCTCGCGAGAATACCAAAGGTTGCAGACTGTTCACAAGATTCGCGTCGCGATAGAGGCTTCGCCTCGCGAGAGTGCAAAATTCATGAATGTTATAAATAGTCATGCAGGCGATTAGAAGAGAACTTTTGCTTCTCCATTGTTTTTACCTCTTTCTGTGTTTTTTCGTTATTGTCATGGAGAACTAATTTCTTAGATTAATCTACTGTATGAGAATTCCATATACTTGAGGTTTTGTAATTCCTACTTTACTTGCTTTTCCCTTTTCAATACCATATTATACATTTCTGTCTGTTATTTCAGGAGTGTGTAGTGTTGTATTGATTCATTTCAGTGATGTCATGTTCCTATACTAAATCGCGTTTGTTATTTCGCGTGTGTTCATTCATGTTCGTTAGTTCATGAGGGCATAACCCCGTTTGTTATTTCGGGAATAGGAACATATATCCGTAGTAGCGATTACGTTGCGAGTTGTTGCTACAACTGGAAGGGGATTAGAATCTGCTTAGGGCTTGGGATTACATGAACCAATGATAGTTGGGAATTCGAGAACAGTGGATTAATCGTTGTTTGCTATTTGATCATCTTTTTGGAACTGCCCTATTTTAATTGTTTTGTTTTGCTTGTTACTTATTTGCATTCCAATCCAACCCCCCCCCCCCCCCCCCCAAAAAAAAAAAAAAAAAACTGATTTTTGTGAAAGATAACACTTTAAGAGTCCTTGTGAGACGACATCCGAGTTGTCGCCCTAAAATACAGTTTAAAACCCTCTCGTTCTTTTTGGCGCGTGCGCGACAGCGCGACCAAAAATTGGCGTTGTTGCCGGGGACTGTGTGATTTTGACCCGGAAATTGAAAGAACACTGCACACACTCCGTAGAGAATTTTGGGCTAGCACTAGTAGTGATTCTAATTCCAAAACTGTTTTTGAAAACATGGGAGACCAAAGGACATTAAGACAGCTTGCTGTCCCTGATGTAAATTACAATGGATTGTGTATTTCATATCATTGTGCTGATACCCCTTTTGAACTAAAATCTGGTTTCATTCACTTGTTGTCAAAGTTTAATGGTCTTGCAGGTGAGGATCCACACAAGCACTTGAAGGAATTCCAAGTTGTATGCTCCACAACCTCGAGATCAGAGGGAGTAACTGAGGATAGCATCAAACTGAAGGCTTTTCCATTCTCACTCCAGGGAGCTGCCAAGGATTGGCTGTTGTATCTTGAGCCCAACTCTATCACCACTTGGAATGATTTGAAGAGGGTTTTCCTAGAAAGATATTTTCCTGCTTCAAGAACTGCGTCAATAAGGAAATAAATATGTGGCATCAGGCAAGGGAATGAGTCGCTAGCTGAATATTGGGAAAGGTTCAAGCATTTGGTATCCAGTTGCCCCCAGCATCAGATTTCTGAACAACTCCTTATCCAGTACTTTTATGAAGGATTGCTACCGATGGATAGGAATCTTTTGGATGCTGCTAGTGGGGGAGCGCTAGTTGATAAGACCCCAGCTGCTGCCAAGCAACTCATTGAGAATATGTCATTGAATTCCCAACAGTTTACTACCAGAAGAAATTCAGTTGAGACAAGAGGTGTGCATGAGGTCCATAGTTCATCTTCCAACCAAGCCGCCCTTGAGAATAGATTGGATGAGCTGACTTCTTTTGTAAGGCAATTGGCAATAGACAGGGTTCAGCCTGCAAAGTTTTGTGGCATTTGCAATTCACCTGAGCACCCATATGATGCATGCCACATCCAGAGAGAAGAGTTTGTCAGTGAAGTGTCTCAAGCTTATGCAGTAAATCCATATAATCAAGGAAACAGTCAGAATCGGTACAGCACTCCAGATCTCTCTACCAATAGGTACCATCCCAACTGGAGGAATCATCCTAATCTGCGGTATGGGAACTCATCCCAACAACAACCGATGACAGCACCTCAGAATCCTCCTCAAGTGACCACTTCTGCACCTTCTGGACCTTCACTGGAGGACATGCTCAAGCAAATGACTTCACAAATGAATGCACAAATGACTACACTTTTCCAGCAGCAAGTCGGACAGCTCCAGGCCTCACAGGCACAGTTTCAGCATCAAACAAATGCCAGCATTCAAAATTTAGAGACACAGGTTGGACAACTGGCCTCCTCCATAAATAACATACAGCAAGGTCAAAGAACAACCCAGCTGCCGGCACAACCAGTGATAAATCCTAATGCCTCCAATCCTAATGTGAGTGCCATATCTCTGAGATCTGGAAAAGTTGTTGAGGCCACCTCTGAGAAAGATGAAGCAACTGTTGAGGTAACTCCTGAGCCTATTGTTGAAGTTGAAGTTGAGAAAGTGTACAGACCACCCATCCCATTCCCACACAGACTACAGAAAAATAAGAAGATTGGTGGTGAAGATAAGGAGAAGGAAATTCTTGATGTGTTCAGAAAGGTGGTTGTAAATATTCCTCTTCTAGATGTGATCAAGCAAGTGCCCAAGTATGCGAAATTTCTCAAGGATCTATGCACCAACAAGAGGAAGATGAAGAATACTGAGAGGGTTGATTTGGGAAGAAATGTCTCAGCTCTTATCCAGTCTAGGCCTGCACCAGAAAGAGTTGCTGCTATAGCCCCTACTCAGGCACTACCACAGAAGTGCAAGGATCCGGGCACATTTACTATTCCATGCACTATTGGGGACAGGAAGTTTGAAAACTGCATGCTGGACTTGGGAGCATCCATAAATGTCATGCCTACCTCCATCTTTAATAACCTTGATCTTGGGCCACTGCAGTATACAGGTCTCACCATCCAGTTGGCCAACAGGACCAGTGCCCGACCCATGGGGATGGTAGAAGACGTGCTAGTGCAAGTTGATGATTTGATCTTCCCTACTGACTTCTACATCTTAGACATGGCAGGAGAGACACATTCCAGTAGATCACCAATAATCTTGGGCAGACCATTCATGAAGACAGCCAAGACTAAGATTGATGTGAATGATGGGACTATGTCTATGGAGTTTGGTGATATTGTGGCCAAGTTCAAGATCTTTGATGCTATGAAACACCAACTGGAGGAGCACTCGGTTTTCCAACTAGAGTTGCTTTCTGAGCTTATTGAGGATACCCGTGAGGACTTTATTTCTGATTTCCCATTCATTTCTGGTTTTGATGATTTGTATTCATGTACTAACTGTACTAACACTAACCCTTGTTCTGTTTGTGCTGAGTTTCTTGATTCAACTTTGCAGGGTGATAGTGATAGTGAGATTGAAGTTGTCTGTTCTGCAGAAGTCCTTGACATCCTGGCTACTCCCAATGTACCATCCATTGAGCAGCCACCCTCCCTAGAGCTCAAACCACTTCCTGGGAACTTGAAGTATGCTTACCTGGAGACAAATGAAAAACTTCCAGCCATCATTTCTTCCAGCCTTGATTCTGACCAGGAAGCCAAGCTTTTAGAGGTCCCGAAGAAGCACAAGAGGGCTATTGGGTGGACCTTGGCTGATATTCCAGGAATTAGCCCCTCCAGATGCATGCACATAATTCTATTGGAGGATGGGGCTAAACCAGTTAGACAGGCCCAAAGGCGACTTAACCCATTGATTCTGGATGTGGTGAAGAAAGAGGTGACTAAACTTCTGCAGGCAGGTATTATATACCCCATCTCTGATAGTACTTGGGTAAGTCCGGTGCAAGTTGTACCAAAGAAGTCCGGTCTCACAGTAGTTAGGAATGATAATAATGATCTTGTACCTACTAGAGTCCAGAAGCGAGTCTGTATAGATTATAGGAAGTTGAACCAGGCCACTAGAAAGGATCACTTTCCTTTGCCGTTCATAGATCAAATGCTGGATCGGCTGGCTGGTCAATCTCATTACTGCTTTCTTGATGGCTTTTCTGGGTATTTCCAGATCCATATTGCCCTTGAGGATCAGGAAAAGACCACTTTCACGTGCCCCTTCGGTACGTTTGCCTATAGGAGGTTGCCATTTGGCCTTTGTAATGCTCCTGGCACCTTCCAAAGATGCATGCTTAGCATTTTCTCTGAATTTATTGAAAATTGCATGGAGGTGTTCATGGATGACTTCACTGTATACGGCTCCTCATTTGATGCATGTCTGCATAGTTTGAGTTTAGTTCTACAAAGATGCATTGAGACTGATCTGATTTTGAATTATGAAAAATGTCACTTTATGGTAGAACAGGGGATTGTTTTGGGTCATGTAATTTCTAAAGAGGGTATTTCAGTAGATCCTGCAAAAATTGATGTGATTTCTTCATTGCCTTACCCATCTTGCGTACGCGAGATCCGTTCTTTTCTTGGACATGCAGGTTTCTACAGGCACTTTATAAAGGACTTCAGCAAGATAGCTCTGCCATTGTCAAACCTGCTGAAGAATGATACCCTGTTCCATTTTGATGATAATTGCAAGAAGTCATTTGACTACCTGAAAAAGGCATTGACCTCTACCCGTGTCATCCAGCCCCCAGACTGGACGCTCCCTTTTGAACAGATGTGTGATGCTTCTAATTTTGCTGTGGGAGCAGTTCTGGCACAAAGAGTGGGCAAGGCTGCCCATGTAATTCATTATTCTTCTAGGACATTAGATGCTGCACAATCAAATTACACCACCACTGAGAAAGAACTGCTAGCTGTTGTATTTGCACTTGATAAGTTTAGGTCATATTTGCTACGTTCTAGGGTTGTTGTTTTTACTGACCATGCAGCTCTGAAGTACCTATTGAAGAAACCGGAAGCTAAGCCAAGACTGATCCGGTGGATGCTTTTGCTCCAAGAGTTCAATGCGGACATAAAAGACAAGAGTGGAGCTGAAAATTTGGTAGCCGATCACTTGAGCCGAATAGCAAGGGATAAGGATCCTTCTCCCATCCAAGATGACTTCCTTGATGAGAGACTTCTACATCTGTATGGGGCAACCCCCTGGTTTGCTGACATAGTTAACTTTCTTGTTGCTGGTATTGTTCCTACAGGTACAAGTAGACATAAGTTCCACAAGCTCAAGAGCGATGCAAAGTACTATGTGTGGGATGATCCCTACCTTTGGAAGCTCTGCAGTGATCAGGTGATTCGGAGGTGTGTCCCCGATCATGAGACAGAGTCCATTTTGCACTTCTCACATGCCTCTCAAGTTGGAGGACATTTTGGACCACAGAGGACAGCAAGAAAAGTCCTGGATTCTGGGTTCTACTGGCCCACAATTTTTAGAGATTCCTATGAGGTATACAGGAATTGCAAAGAATGTCAAATAACAGGCCCTGCCATCACTCGTAGGAGTGAGATGCCTCAGCAGCCCATGCTCTTTTGTGAGGTTTTTGATGTGTGGGGGATTGATTTCATGGGTCATTTCCCCCTTTCTTTTGGTTTTGTATATATTCTTTTGGCAGTAGACTATGTTTCAAAGTGGGTAGAAGCAATCCCCACTAGGACTAACGATGCTAAAGTTGTTTCCAAATTTGTTAGGTCCAACATTTTTTGCAGGTTTGGCATACCTAAGGCTATCATCAGTGACCAGGGCACTCACTTCTGCAACAGAACCATGGAAGCCTTACTCAGGAAATATGGGGTTGTACATAGAGTTTCCACTGCTTACCATCCCCAGACCAATGGCCAGGCTGAATTATCAAACAGGGAGATCAAGCAAATTCTAGAGAAGATGGTGCAGCCAAACAAAGGAATGGAGCCGACGTCTGGAAGACGCACTGTGGGCTCAGAGGACCGCTTTCAAGACACCTATAGGAATGTCCCCCTTTCGGCTTGTATTTGGCAAGGCATGTCATCTCCCTGTGGAAGTAGAGTACCGTGCATATTGGGCAGTCAAGAGCTGTAACATGGACATGAAGGAAGCTGGTGTTGAAAGAAAACTGCAGTTGCAGCAACTTGAGGAGCTTAGGCTAGAAGCCTACGAAAGCTCCAGGATTTATAAAGAGAAAACAAAACAATTTCATGATAGGATGATTGTTAGAAAAGAATTTTCTGCGGGCCAGCTAGTCTTACTGTTTAACTCCTGCCTGAAATTGATGGTTGGGAAACTTAGGTCCAAATGGGATGGCCCCTTTGTTGTTACTAACATTTTTCCTTATGGTGCAGTAGAGATTACACGTGCAGGTACCCACAAGCCATTCAAGGTTAACGGGCAGAGGCTAAAGCCATTCCATGGTGTGGATGCTGGTGTTCCTGTGGATGTTAATGTTGAGGAGCTCTCCTTGGAAGCTCCCACCTACACTGATACTTGATCAGGGAGTTCCCTTTCCTTTCCCTCACTCTGATTTTATTGTTATGTTGTTTCATTGGGGACAATGCATGTTTTAAGTGTGGGGGAGGGAACTAGTTGTAGTTTATTGTGTCTTGTTTGTTTCTTGTTTGTTTCCTTTTCTTTTAATAAAGCTCCTGAATAATTTGAGAAGCTCAGGAGTTGTGTGAGTCTTTTGTTGGCAAGTTTGATGGATTTTGATTGATTTTGAACAGATTGATTGCATGATTTATGTGATGATTCCCCCTAGGCTGAAAAAAATTTTGTTTTTGAAAAAGTGATCCCCATGTGATTGAAAACTGAACTTTGGGATTTTGTTATGATGGCATGATTTATGATAAGTCTGGGGTGATAGGGAGCACACACTAGGGATAGAATCTCTGTCAAACAATTTGCATGAATGTCCAGGTGAGGTTTTGAGCCTCCAACATGTTTTAAACTGTGTGAAATCACTTTCAAGTTGCATTTTCCTGAATTTGCTTGAGTCTCTTTTTGGTTTGCATGATTATGTGTTTGCTTCAGATGATTTAGGCATTTTCTTTGTAAATAGCTACTTAGCCTAAAATAACCATTCCTAATGCATGTTCCCTAGTTAGCCCTTTGAGCCTATTTAGCCTGTTAATTCTTGATAACCTAATGTTATGAGCCTAAAATCTGGAAAACCATGTTAACCCGATCTTAGGATTAGGAGAGCATGGAATCTTAGAAAGAGAAAGGGTGCAAGAAACTAAGTTTGGGGTGGCTGCAAGGTGTAATATGTTGTTTGGGATTGAGAAAAAAGAAAGAAAGAAAAGAAAAGCAAAGTGTAAAAATGAAAAAAAAAAATATAAAAGTATTAGAGAAAAAGAGGCTGTAGTCACCCAAGGCAAATGAAAAGATGAATGAGTAATGGAACTTGAGTGGAATTTCAATGTTTTGAAGTGTTTCATGCTCTCTTAGTTCCTAGGGTCTTCAGCCTAGTACCTTTGTATATCCTACCCTTAGCCAGGCCCCATTACAACCCATAAAAGACCTTTTGATGTTGCTTGCATGTTTTCTGTGGGAATCATTGGGAGATGAAAATCAAATTTATGGGAAGTGTTCTTGAAAAGTGAAATTGAGTGTAAAGTTGTTAGCCTGACACAAGCTGAGCGATTGAGTGAAACACAAATTGCCCTTGTGAGGAAGGCAGTTGTTTGGAATTGGTGATCTCCCTCTTGTGTGTAACCCGGATCCCCTACTTAGATTGATGATTGTTTGAAAGATGAAATTCTCAATTGTTTAGAATGAATGATTGTGGGGATTTCTTTGCTTGAGGGGGGGGGGGGGGACATTGAAGAAAACTGTTTTGATGTAGTGCTTGAATTTGTGCAAGGTTGATTGAATCTTTTAAGCTTGCCAGGTCTTGAATGTTTTTGATTTTTGAGTCTTAGTTTGCTTGGGGACAAACAAAGTTTAAGTTTGGGGTATTTTGATAAGCCTCTGGCTCATCTAGTTTTATGGCTAGTATGACCAGGGTTTTGTGCCAATTATATTCCAATTTCGCCCAAATTAGATTAGATTGTCCTCAAGCAAGGTTTTGAGTCTCTAAAGTAGTTTTAGGTTAATTTATCTAGTTTTGAGTCAAATAAAGCACTTATGGCTATTTTGTTGTTTTTCAGGTTAAGTAGAAGTTGATGGAATAAAGAACAGGGGATTCGCCTCGCGAACCTGAAGCGCGACTGTGCAGAATTTGCAATCCTCTCTGGTTCACCCCACGAACAATGTCTCGCCCCGCGAGTCATCCAACCCTGAAAGTCAGAGACGATCACGGCTTACCCGTGTAGAAGGTCACGGCTGTGGTAGTTTTGAAGTTGAAGAGTCTCGCCTCGTGAGCATTCATTCGCCTCGCGAGCCTGGAAGTCAGAAAGCATCACGGTTTGCCCCTGATGTTCATAACGGGCGTAATAAGAAGACCCTTCCAATTCTCGCCTCGCGAAGGTGTGTTTGCCTCGCGAGAATACCAAAGGTTGCAGACTGTTCACAAGATTCGCGTCGCGATAGAGGCTTCGCCTCGCGAGAGTGCAAAATTCATGAATGTTATAAATAGCTGTCTGGGCAGATTAGAAGAGAACTTTTGCTTCTCCATTGTTTTTACCTCTTTCTGTGTTTTTTCGTTATTGTCATGGAGAACTAATTTCTTAGATTAATCTATTTTATGAGAATTCCATATACTTGAGGTTTTGTAATTCCTACTTTACTTGCTTTTCCCTTTTCAATACCATATTATACATTTCTGTAAGTTATTTCAGGAGTGTGTAGTGTTGTATTGATTCATTTCAGTGATGTGATGTTCCTATACTAAATTGCATTTGTTATTTCGCGTGTGTTCATTCATGTTCGTTAGTTCATGAGGGCTTAACCCCGTTTGTTATTTCGGGAATAGGAACATATATCCGTAGTAGCGATTACGTTGCTAGTTGTTGCCACAACTGGAAGGGGATTAGAATCTGCTTAGGGCTTGGGATTACATGAACCAATGATAGTTGGGAACTCGAGAACAGTGGATTAATCGTTGTTTGCTATTTGATAATCTTTTTGGAACTGCCCTGTTTTAATTGTTTTGTTTTGCTTGTCACTTATTTGCATTCCAATCCAACCCCCCGAAAAAAACTGATTTTTGTGAAAGATAACACTTTAAGAGTCCTTGTGAGACGACATCCGAGTTGTCGCCCTAAACTACAGTTTAAAACCCGCTCGTTCTTTTTGGCGCGTGCGTGACAGCGCGACCAGTGAGCCCTGTATGCTCCAAAGGACCAAGATCTAGACTGTTGAAAATAGAAGTCGGCATGACATTAATAGAATCTCCTAAATCCAACATGCAATTGTCGAATTTACTATCCCCAATGGTACATGGAATGGCAAAAGTTCCCGGATCCTTGCATTTCAGTGGCATTGTCTGAGTGAGGGCCGAAACAGTAACATTTTCAGGTGCAGGCTTCGGTTGAATGTGGACTGAAACATTTCGCCCCAAGTTGACTCTCTCATTACCCTTCAACCTTCTCTTGTGCGTGCACAAATCCTTCAGAAACTTGGCATATTTTGGAACCGGCTTAATCACATCCAGAAGCAGAATGTTCACTGCCACCTTCCTGAATACATCCAGAATCTCTCTCTCTTTGTGGGAAGGGAATCGGTGGCACATACTCCTTCTCGGCTTCAACAACAGTAGAAGTTTCAGGTGTTACCTCAACAGTTTCTTTATCTTTTTCAGGGGCTGGCTCTAAAACTTTTCCGGATCTCAAAGAAATTGCACTCACATTAGGATTTGGAGCATTAGGATTTACCACTGTTTGTGCAGGAAGTTGGTTCGATCCTTGAGCTTGCTGCATGGCATTCATCGAAGTGGCAAGCTGTCCAATCTGTGTCTGTAGAGCATGAATACTAGAGTCTGTTCGCTGCTGAAACTGGAGATTTTGTGCAGCCATTTGCTTGACAAGGTCTTCTAGTGAAGGTTCAGAAGGTGCAGAGGTGGTCATTTGGGGAGAATTCTGTGGTGGTGCTAGCGGTAACATCGGTTGTTGCTGTTGTGCATATGAGTTTCCATACCGAAGGTTATGATGGTTTCTCCAGTTGGGGTGGTACCTATTAGTGGAAAGGTCAGGAGTGTTGTACCGGTTCTGATTGTTCCCTTGATTGTAAAGATTGGCTGCATAAGCTTGAGGCAAATTAGTGACTGAATCATCCTTAAGAATGGGGTATGCATCGGTCAGGTGTTCAGGAGAAGTACAGATACCACACAACCTTGTTGTTTGAGTTTTATCCACTGCCAACTGTTTTACCAAAGAAGTGAGCTCATCAAATCTGGTTTCAAAGGCCTTGTAGGAAGAAGAAAAATGGACCTCATTCACTCCCCTTGTCTCGGCAGAATTGCTTATAGTTGTGAACTGTTGGGAGTTGAGTGACATGTTCTCAATCAATTGTTTGGCAACAGCTGGAGTTTTATCAACAAGTGCTCCCCCACTAGCAGCATCCAAAATATTTCTGTCCATTGGCAGCAATCCCTCATAAAAGTACCGAATAAGTAGCTGCTCGGAAATCTGGTGCTGAGGACAACTGGATACCAACTTCTTGAATCTCTCCCAGTACTCGGCCAATGACATATTGCCTTGTCTAATGCCACATATTTCCTTCCTGATTGATGCAGCTCTAGAGGCAGGGAAGTACCTCTCTAGGAAGACCTTCTTCAGATCATTCCAGGTTGTAACAGAATTCGGTTCAAGGTAGTATAACCAATCGTTCGCAACACCTTGAAGCGAGAATGGGAAGGCTCTCAGCTTGATATGATCTTTTGTTATTCCTTCCGGTCTCAAAGACGTAGAGAAAACAACCTGAAATTCCTTCAGATTTTATGTGGATCCTCACCTACAAGACCACTAAACCTTGGCAACAAGTGTATCAAACCAGATTTTAATTCAAAGGGGGCAACAACATCAGCATATTCAATACACAAACCATTATAATTAACATCAGGGGCAGCAAGTTGTCTTAATGTTCTCTGATAAGCCATGTTATCAAGTGCAGGTGCAGAATTAGAAATATCACTGGTTGGTGAACTAGTGCTAGCCTGAATTGCTCTACGACATGTGTGCAAAGTTCTTTCAATTTCAGGATCAAATTCAAATAATTCAGAACAACAAGACCTAGTAGCCAGAACTAACTCAGCAGAAAATCAAAAAGATAAATGCGAAAATAACAAGAAGAGTCCCCGGCAACGGCGCTAATTTTTGACACGCTGTCGCACACGGGTCAAAAAGTGAGTGGTTTGTAAAAAACTGTAGTCAGGGAGCGACAACTCGAGTATCGTCTCACAAGGACTCTTGGAATGTTATTCGCAGAAAAATCAGTTTTGGGGGGGTTCAGATTGAGAGATTCAATTAAAAGAATGATGCAATTAAGAAATAAGTGAATTTCAATGATCAAAACGATTAATCTACTGTTCTCGGTTTCCCACTATCATCGATTCATATAATTCCCATGCCCTAAGCGGATTCTAATCCCTTTTCTATTGTAGCAACAATTAACAAGCGAAATTTCCACTACACGATATAGGTTCCCAATTCCCGAATTAAGCAAACGGGTTGAAGCACTCGTGAATTAAGCAAACACGATTGAACACACGCGAATTAAGCAAACGCGATTAGATATAGGAACATAAAATCATCAAAACAAATCAACACCTATTCTATATAATCCTGAGATAAGCAAACAGAACGTATAGGATAGTATTGAAAGAAAGAAGCAATTTAATCCGGGAATTGCAGAATCTCAAGTGTCGGCGGAACCCGATTACAGCAGATTAACCCAAGGGAATTAGTTCTCCATCAAGGGTATAACAAAACCTAGAAATATTATGTAAAACTGTGAAAATTGGATCCCCTTTGTGTCTGCTGCGCTCCTATTTATAAAGAGGCCACGCGTCATGGCTGTGATAGCCGTCACAGCCAGGCCGTGACCAATTCTACCAAGGGCACGCATTCAAATTCTGGTCCGTAACGACAGTGATGCCTATCATGGCCAGGCCATGATACATTCTGACTTTGGGTGCTGATCTGTCATGGCCGTGACCTTCATCACGGCTAGGCCGTGATCAATTCTGACTTCCTGGGTTCTCTCATCACGCCCGTTGATGTGAGTCGTGCGAGCACACGCGCTTGCGATTCCAGCAAGTGTACCGGATTGTCGCCAAGTAATAAAAGATATCGATCCCACAGAGACTGTGTTCCCGAATCACAACTAATTTTCAGATTGGTAAATCTGGACTATAAAATGGGGATTTTTATATTTTGAAAAGGGTTTTTGAATTTGAATTAAGAGATAAACAAACAGATTCAAATAAAAACAGAAAAACAAATCTTTTTATGGTTTTTCAGATCTAAATGGGTTCCTAGGGATTTAGGTTACCAACAAGATCGTTTACGTTGCTAAGTTGATTTACCTTTGTCAATTAACGAAATTTCCTTGAAGGCGAGTTTATCCTCTAATAGCTTAAGCTCCCTCTCGGGTTACAAAATCCGTGGCCAATTGACCCAACCCTTACTCTCCTGGTAGTCGAACTCAGATTGGACCCTTTGCGTTTCGTGACAACTCGTTGATCCTCGAGGGATGCCTTCTAACTCTCGTGATTTCAGTCCCAAGTCTGACTCTATAGATCTGACACCTAAGTTCACCGCTAGGTTCCTCCTTAGAATGCCTATGACACGTAAACAAGTGGTCACCGAATTTATGAGTAATTCAAACACTAGAAATCAGATCTAAAACAAAATCGTAATTAATAATGATTTTACATCAAATTAACATCATAAACAAAACTTGGGCAGAGCCCCAGTCCCTTGAAACTAAGCTACTACTCGAGCCTTGCCATGGAGATGACAGGCTTGGTTAACAACAACATGAAAAATAAACTAAGAGAAGAGAAGAGGAGAAGGAGAGAGAGATCCTAAATCTACGCCTAGAGTAGCAGCCCCAGAGTCTTCTCTGTCCCGCCTCTGCCTGGTTCTTATTTATAGAATTGGGAAGTTAGAGTCCCAATCTAACTCAAATTCTGATCCAAATCAGTTGCTTCAGGTCCAAGTAATGCGCGTCACGGCCGTGATGGCCATCACGGCCAGGCCGTGACAGATTCTGACTTCAGCCTTTCTTATTTTTCAGTTTTGCTCGATCATGGCCGTGATGGGCATCACGGCTAGGCCGTGATGGGCTCTGTTTGGCTCATTTTCTTCACTTTTAAGGCTCCGTCTTCATCCGAACTCCATCATGGTTGATCTTGAGCATTTTTCCCTTGATTTCTGCAAAACAACACCACAAAAACCGCCTTACCCGTTCCAAAGAAAAATTAACCAAAAATCCAATGAAATATGCCTAAACTACATGAAAATGCATGCAAAATGATATACAAAGATGATGTGAAATCACACTCATCAAATCACCCCAAGCTTAAGATTTTTCTTGTCCTCAAGCAATCACCAAGGCCAGAAGATATAAATCGTTCAAAGCATGGATAGTGAACCAAGAACCCGAGAAGCTAATCCAAGTGACAGGCATATTCAATAAGCACCCGAAAGATAATCGATTTCAAGTCCAATTAGGAGCTTAGGTTCTTCAAGTTCATATTCTCACTGATTCGGGCACTCGTCTCACCTCACTCAAGTGTTCCAAGGTATATGACATTTCGCTCAAGTTCCTCTAGGAAGGTATTCTACCATAGGCTTGTCTATTAACCAAATCTCTACTTTATTAATGAAAACACATAAGAATCAAGAGGTCTTTTACTTTGGTTGTAATTTGGCCATGGGATTTATTGTTAGGTGGGGAAATCAAGAAAAGGGAAATTTCAAGAAGGCTGAACAAATTATCAAACATTGCAAAGCATGACACCGTCTAAAATACCCTTTTTTTGGGCTTTGATTTACTTTTCCACCTTTCTTTCTTTTCCTTTTCATTTTTATTTCTCACTTTCCTTTGTCATCCCCTTCTCCATTTTTTTTTGTTTATTTCATTTTATTTATTTGGAGAAGGGGAGATTTTTAGCTCAAGAGGAATATTTTCTAATTCTCTCATCCCTTACTTTTTCAAACTACGTTTTTACCCTTTTTGTAATACTTTAAAAGGTGTCATACCAAGCATTTTTTATCAAAGTAATTCAAGGTACCAAGAAAAGTATTTTATTCTTTTAGGCTCAAAATTGGGCAACTAAGGGGTAGCATTTAATCAGTCGAAGCTCAGAAGGCCAGAAAAATACCTAGTGCCTCAATCATTTTCAAAAATGTTTTCAAAAATTTTTAAGTTTCAAAACGGTTTCAAGTCAAGTTCTAGAGAATACAATCCAAGAGGAATTAAAACACTCTATCACAAAGAATGGGGCGGATTTAGTGAGTACCCCTTTAAGGCTCAAAATCTTACATTTAGTAGTTCAAAAAATCAGTGAGAAATACAAATCTAAGGAACTACATGCTAATTATCAACTATCAAAAGATCATCTCAAGGATTTTTTATTTTTAGCCTTGTCACAAGAATAAAAAAATTGGGTTCAAAAATTCACTATCTCAATTCATTTGGCACCAAGTTCTCACAATTGGATGCATATTCTAAGTGAGGGGCCATCTAAAGAATGTGATCATACCAAACTATGCCTATGTGAATGCAATATGAATGCAACAATGCAAATGCAAAAATACCCCTACCCCAAGCTTAAAACTTACATTGTCCCCAATGTAAACAATCAAGTCGGAGAGTGGAGAAAAGTTGGAACAACTTACCGAGGTGGTAGCGGGTGTTGGCTCACGTTCCAGTCAAAACTTGGGTGGAAATAGCATCACGGTCGTGAGGCTCATCACGGGCAGGCCGTGATCAATTCTGGTCTCTGGGTCCTTCTCATCACGCGCGTGATGGATATCACGGCTGGACCGTGATCCTTTCTGGTGCTCTTGGATAGCTAATCACGGTCGTGACCACTGTCATGGCCTGGGCGTGATGGCTTCTGACTTTATTATTCCCAGCCCTTCTTGCTCTTCTTTCCTTCTCAACCTGAAAACACTAGACAAACCTGAAAACACTAGACAAACCTATTAATTTATGATTTTTTTTTTTTGCCTCTTGATCTTCTCAAATTATTCAAGAGAGAATTTCAAAAACAAAAGGAAAAAGGGAAAGAAAACATGGGTTGCCTCCCAAGAAGCGCTTATTTACGGTCTTAATCTCGACCATACTTCCTTCAATCAATCGGGGTCGGCTGGGCGTAGAAGTGCAGGAACACTTCTCTTCCATGGAAGTCCTTCGAAGAGCCGATTCTGCTCAAACGGCCAATTACGCTTCCGCTTCGCTCTTTTCTCTCGGAGCTTCCTGACCTTCCTTCCTCCCAGCGGAAGTTTTGTTTCCGCATGAACAGCAACTCCAACTTCGTCACCATAGGGTGCATCATCATCCATGCATATCTTTGGAGTTGCTCCCATGCTGAGCTCTTCCTTTACCACTGGAGGCGTGATATCGATCCTGCACACATGGCTCTCAAAAGGAAGGTTGCTATATGAGTTAGTAAATTCAAAATTGACCCTTCCTTCCTCCACATTTAGAGAGAGTTTGCCATTCCTTACGTCTATTACTGCTCCAGCGGTGGCCAAGAATGGCCTTCCTAAAATGATGGGGAACTCAGAGTTCCCTTTCATGTCTAATACCAGGAAATCGGTAGGGATGAAGAATTTCCCTACCTTTATAGGAACATTCTCTAGTATGCCTAGAGGAGTCCTAGTTGAGCCATCCGCAAATTGTAAGGAGAATTTGAATGGTCTCAACTCTTTCGTTCCCAACCTTTCCAAGATAGTGAGCGGCATCAAGCTCGCACTAGCCCCTAAGTCACATAAGGCTTGGTCGATCTGCACTTGTTTAATTGAGCAAGCGATAGAGAAACTACATGGGTCTTTCAGTTTAGGAGGCATATTATATTTTTTCATGACATTTGGCTCCTCAGTTAAGCTCTTAGTTTCTACTTCCACTTGCTTTCTCTTGACCAACCTTTGTGGGAAAGGTATCGGGGGTTGGTATGGTGGTGGAGGGACATACTTTGGTTCAGGCTCTTCCTCTTCTCTCGTGTCCTCCTCTGGTTCCACGTCCATTTCCCCCACCCCAAGCTTATCATCCCTCAAGTGTATGACATTACAATGCTCAGTGGGATTAGCTTCGGGTTGACCCGGGAACGTACCCTTAGGTCTAGTGTATGTGCTGGCTTGTTGGGCAATTTGGGTTTCTAGCATCTTGTTATGGATTGCTAAGTTGTCTACCTTGGATGCTAGCTCTTTTACAGCCTCGTTTGCTGCCCTGCCTTGCTGTCTAAACTCTTCATTTTGTTTTGTTTGGGTTTCAACAAAACTTTCCAATAAAGACTTGAGTTTAGACTGTTGTACTTGAGGATACCCTGGTGTGGGTTTCCTATTACCTTGGCCCTCTTGGAACTCATGGTTGAGCGTGTTGCTGTAGTTGCCGTAGGAGAGGTAAGGGTTGTACTTCCTTTGGTTGTAGGGATTTGGGGGAGCATAGTTGGGAAACTTCGGGTTCGTGTCGTAGAAGTTGTGACAAGCGTTCACTTGTTCACCCGAAGCGCCGGATCCATGGGCAATACCACGTGGGCACTCCATGATGTCGTGTCCCTGCATTCCACAAATCTCACAAACAATGTTAGTAGCACCTATTGCACTCACCCCCCGAATTCTTGTTCGGGTTATTACCTCTTTCTGAACCCCATTGGTGGTAGTTGGTGGCCACGTTTTCAATGATGTTGAATGCCTCAGTCAGTGGCCTATTCATAAAGGCTCCACCAGCTGCAGAATCAAGTGACACCTTCGAAGAGTAGTCCAATCCGTTGTAGAAGGTGTGCACTAGTAACCACCTCTCGAGTCCTTGGTGTGGGCAAGACTCCAGCAGTCCCTTGTAGCGATCCCAAGCTTCTGATAAGGATTCCCCGTCTTTTTGGAAGAAGCCGGTGATCTGGGTTCGTATGTAGGCCGTCTTGGATGGAGGAAAGAATTTCTCCAAGAACGCCTGTTCCAGTTGGTCCCAAGTAGACAAGGTATTAGCGGGGATTTGTTTTAGCCAAGCTTTCGCCTTTCCAGTGAGAGATGAGGGGAACAATCTCAAACGCACAACATCGACCGAGGCTCAATGAATCCTGATTGCATCGGTGAACTCTAAGAATGTCTCTATGTGATCAATCGGGTCCTCCGAGGGCAATCCTCCGAATTGGTGCTACCTAATCATGTTGATTAGCATAGGCGGTATAGTGTAGTTCTCCGCCTCAATCTCTGGCCTAGCAATCCCTGTTCGCAAGCCCCTAGCATTTGGGGCTGCGTAGTCCTTCAAAGGCTTTGTATCCGGTAGATCCGCCATGAGTGGAATGGGAATCAACCTTTCTCCCTATCTTTGTAGTCTCCTACGTCTGTGGAAGGTCCTCTCAATTTCCGGATCAACCTCACTAAGGCTCCCAAGACTTAGGGATCTTTGCATATAACACACAGAGAGATGGATACGTTAGAAGGAAAAGAAAAAGGAATTTTTTTTTCAGATATAAAAATTAAATAAAAAGAAATGGTCCAGAAAAATCAATTTAAAAACTAAATTGAGATTCGAAAACGCACAGTCCCCGGCAACGGCGCCAAAAACTTGATGTGCGTCGTGCGAGCGCACGCGCTTGCGATTCCGGCAAGTACCGGATTGTTGCCAAGTAATAAAAGATATCGATCCCACAAAGACTGTGTTCCTGAATCACAACTAATTTTCAAATTGGTATATCTGGACTATAAAAGGGGGAATTTTATATTTTGAAAAGGGTTCCTAGGGATTTTTATGGTTTTTCAGATCTAAATGGGTTCCTAGGGATTTAGGTTACCAACAAGATCGTTTACGTTGCTAAGTTGATTTACCCTTGTCAATTAACGAAATTACCTTGAAGGCGAGTTTATCCTCTAATAGCTTAAGCTCCCTCTCGGGTTACAAAAGCCGTGCCCAATTGATTTACCCTTGTCAATTATCGAAATTACCTTTGCGTTTCGTGACAACTCGTTGATCCTCGAGGGATGCCTTCTAACTCTCGTGATTTCAGTCCCAAGTCTGACTCTATAGATCCGACACCTAAGTTCACCGCTAGGTTCCTCCTTAGAATGCCTGTGACACGTAAACAAGTGGCCACCGAATTTACGAGTAATTCAAACACTAGAAATCAGATCTAAAACAAAATCGTAATTAACAAAGATTTTACATCAAATTAACATCATAAACAAAACTTGGGCAGAGCCCCAGTCCCTAGAAACTAAGCTACTACTCGAGCCTTGCCATGGAGATGACAGGCTTGGTTAACAACAACATGAAAAATAAACTAAGAGAAGAGAAGAGGAGAAGGAGAGAGAGATCCTAAATCTATGCCTAGAGTAGCAGCCCCAGAGTCTTCTCTGTCTCGCCTCTGCCTGGTCCTTATTTATAGAATTGGGAAGTTAGAGTCCCAATCTTACTCAAATTCTGATCCAAATCAGTTGCTTCAGGTCCAAGTAATGCGCGTCACGGCCGTGATGGCCATCACGGCCAGGCCGTGACGGATTCTGTCTCTGGTACTTTTGTGGGATTCAGATCTTCCGCGATGCGAAATCATGCTCGCGACGCGAGCCCTCTTTTCATAGCCGTGATAAGAATCACGGCTAGGCCGTGATGGATTCTGACTTGTGGGCTGTTTTTGGTCATGGCCGTGATGGTCATCACGGCTAGGCCGTGACAGATTCTGACTTCAGCCTTTCTTCTTTTTCAGTTTTGCTCGATCATGACCGTGATGGGCATCACGGCTAGGCCGTGATGGGCTCTGTTTGGCTCATTTTCTTCACTTTTAAATCTTCGTCTTCATCCGAACTCCATCATGGTTGATCTTGAGCATTTTTCCCTTGATTTCTGCAAAACAACACCACAAAAACCGCCTTACCCATTCCAAAGAAAAAATTAACCAAAAATCCAACGAAATATGCCTAAACTACATGAAAATGCATGCAAAATGATAGACAAAGATGAGGTGAAATCACACTCATCACCCGTGATGGTTATCACGGCTGGACCGTGATGCTTTCTCACTTTCATGATCTTCTCATCACGCCCGTGATGTGTATCACGGCTAGGTCGTGATCCTTTCTGTCTTCCATGGGTAGCTCATCACGGTTGTGACCAGTGTCACTGCCTGGGCGTGATGGCCTCTGCTTCAGGTGTCCTTCCCTTCTTGCTCTTCTTATTAGCCTGAAAACATGAAATAGCAATAAGTGCTTTATTTGACTCAAAATTAACTAAATTAATCCAAAACTACTTAAGAGACTCAAAATGTTGCTTAAGGACAATCAGGTCTAATTTGGGCGAAAACGAGATATAATTAGCACAAAACCATGGTCATTCTAGTTATAAAACTAGGTGAGCCAGAGGCTGATCAATGGACGTGGTGTTAGGTGATGCCTTCCGGGGCGGAGCCAAAGCACCAAAAGACGGGTGATCGTCCTGAAATGGCCTTGTAAGGGGTGCTCAAACACCAGATCCGCTGAAGGCGCATCGAAAAAGATCCCCACAGTGTTGTTGGCTTTTAAAAATGTTGGCTTTCGATATTTATCAATTTTGTGGGGTACTCGATGGTGTGGCGAGGTTGTGGGTGCCCGGTTCCACAACCTTGGTTGTGGATGGACGTGGTGTTAGGCGATGCCTTCCGGGCCGGAGCTGAAGCACCAAGAGACGGGTGATCGTCCTGAAGTGGCCTTGTATGGGGTGCTCAAACACCAGATCGGCCGACGGCGCATCGGAAAGGATCCTCGCGGTGTTGTTGGTTTTTAAAAATGTTGGCTTTCGATATTTATCAATTTTGTGGGGTACTCGATGGTGTGGCGAGGCTGTGGGTGTGCGGTTCCTCGACCTTGGTTGTGGATGGACGTGGTGTTAGGTGATGCCTTTCAGGGCAGAACCGAAGCACCAAGAGACGGGTGATCGTCCTGAAGTGGCCTTGTTACGGGTGCCCAACACCAGATCGACTGAAGGCGCATCGGAAAGGATCCTCGCTATGTGTCTTGTTTTTAAAAATGTTGGCTTTCGATATTTATCAATTTCTTGGGGTTCTCTTTGGTGTGGAGATGCTGTGGGTGCCTGGCTCCTTGACCTTGGTTATGGATGGACGTGGTGTTAGGTGATGCCTTCCGGGGCGGAACTGAACCACCAAGAGATGGGTGATCGTCCTGAAGTGGCCTTGTTAGGGGTGCCCAACACCAGATCGGCTGAAGGCGCATTGCAAAGGATCCTTGGGATTTTTTGGTTTTTAAAAATAATTGCTTTCGATATTTATCAATTTCGTGGGGTACTCGATGGTGTGGCGAGGCTGTGGGTGTGTGGCTCCTCGACCCTGGTTGTGGATTGACGTGGTGTTAGGTGATGCCCTCCGGGGCTTAG
>JAUPTC010000072.1:35000-37500 GCA_030762895.1 Sophora flavescens | reverse complement strand
TTGCAGATCAGAGTTGGGGGAGGCTGGAGAACTTTTGGAGGGCCACGAATCCTAGTAGTTTTTCCACTGTTTAGAGTAGCGTTTAGGGTAGTTTCTTGTCTCTTTGGAGCTACGTCTCCCTTTTCTTTTTATTCTATCATGGTGGTTATGTCGGATTGCTTGTCTATGAGCATGAGGAACTAATCCCCTCGTCTGAGGAAACAATGAAGCCACCCATGGCAGTGTAGATTCGATGTGATGTATGTCTTTCTCTCTTTTTCTCAATTAATGTTTTCCAATTCTGATTTGATTGCGTTCATCGTATGTATTGCGTGATTGACTTGTTAACGTTGATGAGGCTTAGTCAGCGATTCGCGTTTAGAACTTGAATTGGGATCACTAATCGAATATTGCACGAGAGTGAGTAGGAGATTAGTGCAACCTTGTAGGGAACAAGAATTAATCAAATTCGAGATTAGGATTATGAGACCTAGCAAGTAATTAATCCAATCGTCGAATACGTCCTAATGAGCACGAGAGTGGATTTAGGAGAATTTGGGGGTCCCGGTTGACATTGTAATTGAACTTAGGGAGGAATTCATTATCACTTGGGAATGCATATTGGGTAGGTGGATTTGTGACCTTGGACATTTTAATTTCTGATTTTTAGTTAATTAGTTTATTAGATTCGTTAATTGAATTTTTGATATTAATCTCTCTCTCTCAACCACCTTCTGTAACTTGACCAAACGTATCGGAGTTCCCGCGGATTAGTCGAATTGGTAGCCCAATCCCTGAGTTCGATCTCGGTAATCACTTACCGTGTTTCTTTTATTACTTACGACGACCCGGTACACTTGCCGGTGTCACCAACAAGTTTTTGGCGCCGTTGCCGGGGATTGGCACAACCAGTTTTCCTAATTTTAGGGAAGTTTGATTATTTGGTTAAGTTATTTTTATTTTTATTTTTATTTTTAATTTCTATTATTATTCTCTATTTCTTGATCCCACTTGGTCTTGGCCCTGTTTTGTATGCGAGGTACCCTTTCAAGGTGGATTGCAAATCATGGGGACTATTTATTTTCCAACCTTGGACGGTGTTACAAAATATGACTTTGGGCCTAATATAACCCTGGGAGATCACTGGCGCTGGGGATGTAATTGCCCTCATGCACAAGCTTATAGTGTAATCATGAAGCATGAGGAGGAATGGGAATGGAATGAGCAAACACATTTGAAAGCTGCTCTAGAACAATATTCCCAGGAGCTATCCACCTCTGAGGCCAAGGCAAGAGCCAACTGTGACAGTATCGAAACTGTGATGCAGAATTTCAAAACGCAAGTCGAGGAGATTTGCAAGCAGTTAGTACAAGAGTCACATGAAGCCCAATTTGAAGAAAATCTGGTTTTTGGGGTGGATCAAAATGAAGACGAAGTGGTAGTGGATTCCACCCTACTTGCCAAGCAACCGAAAATTTCTACATTGGATAACTATGTTGGCTTACATGCATGTGTGGACATGGGTAAGTTAGACCCTCCCACTCGTCTGGCACACTTCCTCGAGAAAACACCATTTGACCCGAGAGGAAGTGAATTCATAATTACAAAGGTCAATGGAGTTTTCATACACTGGCTGGGTGGAGTTGATAATAAAGTCATATTGCTGCTGCAATCTCCACTCCAATTACCATTTGATCTGGGTGGAGAATCTCACATGATGAGCATCTCTTGGCCTCTGTACCACAGACTATGGGATCCAGGTAGATGCTTCTTAATAAGTCAAGCTCGGGACGTTAAACAAGCGCTTCTTGGGAGGCAACCCAAGCTAGGTATCCTTTCTTTCTCCTTTCCTCACTTTTGTTTTTGTTTTTGTTTTTGTTTGTCACTCTTGAATAATTTGAGAAGATCAAGAGTTGTTGTATGAATGTTGTGTCGGCAAGCTTGTTGTATTTTGATTAGATTGAGCGTAGATTGATTGCATGAATTATTTGACCGTCGATGATTTCCCCCTAGGTTCTGAAATTAGAAAATTGATCCCCACTTAAAAATTGAAAATTGAACTTTGAGAATTTTATTGTGATTACTTGATTTATGATAAGTTTGGGGTGAGGGGGTGCACTCACTAGGAATCGTATCTCGGTCAAACAATTTGGAAAATGTCCAGGTGAGGATTTGAGCCTCCAACTCTGTTTTTGAATGTGTGAATCACTGTTAAGTTGTACTTTCCCGAATTTGCTTGAATCTCTATATGGTTTACATGTTTATGTGTTGCATCAAATGATTTAGGCAATTTTCTTTGAATAACTACTTGTCCTAAAAAGGACCATCCCTAATGCATGTTCCCTAGTTAGCCAAATTGAGCCCAATTGACCTATTGTTTCTTGATGACCCTATATTACGAGCCAAAATCTGAAAAACCATGTTAACCCAATCTTAGGATTAGGAGAGCATGGAAGCGTAGCAAGAGAATGGTTGTGATATATTGGGGTGGCTACAAGGTGATGTGTCATATTGGGGGTGA
>JAUPTC010000072.1:20000-25000 GCA_030762895.1 Sophora flavescens | reverse complement strand
AACGGGTGAAGCGGTTTCTTGGTGTTGTTTTGCAGGAATTTAAGGAAAAATGCTCAGAAATAGCCTTGTTGAAGATTGGATGAAGATAGAGCCTGAAAAGATAAGAAATTGAGCCAAGCAGAATTTTTAACATTCGCCTCGCGAGACTGGATCTTGCTACGCGAGCCAGAAAACCAGCTGAATAGCAATAGTCAGTATTTCTGTCTCGCCACGCGAACCGGGTCTCACCTCGCGAGCCTGAGGAACATAAGCCATCACGCCCAGGCCCTGATGCTCATCACGGGCGTATTTGAGAAGAACCTTAGTTTCTCGCCTCGCGAGAGATCCAATCCTGAAGACCAGATTTTTAACATTCGCCTCACGATAGTCCATTCGCCTCGCGAGCGCGCACAGAATCTGATTGGTATAAGTTGTTGTTTTAGGGCAGGAATGGGGGAGAGTTCTAGGAGGGGGAGCACTTGGAGGCTGCGGCTGGGCTAGGGTTCCAACCCAAAAAGGGAGCTGAGTTAGGGGGTTGCTGTGACGACAGTGGGAAGCTTCAATGGAGTTCTCCCTTTCTTCCTTTCTCTACTGCTTTTATGGTTTGGCTTTCTCTGTAATTATGAGTAGTTAAATCCCTTTTGTTGGGATTAGATGTAATCAAACTAAACTTCATGTATTTATCATGACTGATTATTCTATGTTTATGCTTCGTATTAGTGATTAATTTTCCATGCTTAATGCTTGTTGTAGCTAGCACCCCCATGACTCGATTTGTGTTTTAGTATGCAATTGGGAAATTCGTATTAGAACCGGAGCAGAATTTAATCACCTAGTAACCCTTTCATCTAGGAATGGAGTTAGGTTTACTAGTAATCGCATGATCCCTAATCTTAATGCAAATTCATTAATCTAGGCCACCTAAGGAATTAGGGTCTATTAGTGGATTTAGGCTCTTGCCATCCGAGGAATCGGGGTTGGAGTAGTTTAGTGGATTGATTTTAATATTTGAAGCATGAATGGGAGGTATCTAGTCCTGTTATTGCATGAATTAGAGGTTTGGTGAAGTCTAGTTCCAACATATCCTTTCTGCACTCCAAGTGTTTGTTAAAAGTCCCGAAAAAGACCAAAAACATTTTATTGCTTTTGTTGTGATTTCTCTTGATTTATAGTTTAGTCTAGACAGTTGCTGAGTTTGTGAATTGATAGTTGACATCCAATCCCCGTGGATACGATAACCGGTCTCACCACCGTATTACTTGCACGACTGGGTATACTTGCCTATATTTTAGTCCAACAAGTTTTTGGCGTCGTTGCCGGGGATTGGTTTTACCAATATCATTAGTAACAAAGGAGGCAACTAATTTAGACATTTTTATTCTTTTTTTATTTTTCTGTATATATTTGATCTTTTTGTTTTGAGTTGTGTTTATGCAAGGTGGACGAAATTCATGGATAATCACTATTATCCACCTGATGAGGAAGCCTTAAGTACGCTTTGGAGGACAACTGGTGTTTGGGAGACTGCATGGATTTGATGGATCATGTTACTCCCGCACAAGTTGATTATATGACTGGAAGGCTTATATATAACTTCTCCGAGGAGGATTGGGAAACCTTTTGTCCATATTTACCACCTCCACCACCATGTATGATTCCCATAGAGCCACATGAAGCAGGATTTGAGAAAAATCTGGATGTGGGAATGGATCAAATTGAAGATGAAGTGGTAATGGTGGACAAGTCACAAGAAGAGGAAGTACCTTTCACAATTCCTGGGGAAGTTGAAGAATGGGAATGGATGGAGCAAACACCGTTGAAAGTTGCTCTAGAACAATATTCTCAAGAGCTATCCACCTCTGAGGCCAAGGCAAGAGCCAACTGTGACAGTATCGAAACTGTGATGCAGAGTTTCAAAACGTAAGTTGAGGAGATTTGCAAACAGCTAGTACAAGAGTCACATGCAGCACAAATTGAGCAAAATCTGGTTTTGGGGATAGTTCAAGATGAAGACGAAGTGGTAGTGGATTCCACCATGCTTGCTAAGGAATCTGAATTTTCTGCATTGGACAAATATGTTGGCTTGCATGCATGTGTGGACACTGGTAAGTTAGTCCCTTCCACTTGTCTCATCAAACTTCCTGGTGAAAATGCCATTTGACCCGCTAGGAAGTAAGTGCATTATTATAGTTGAAGAGGTCAATGGTGCTTTCACACACTGGCTGGGTGGAATTGAGGATAAAGTCATACTACTGCTACAATCGCCACTCCACAAGCCATTTGATCCGGGAGGAGAATCCTAGAACGTCAAGCTAGTGACGTTAAAGAAGCGCTTATTGGGAGGCAACCCAACTTTTCTTAACCCTTCTCTTTAGTTATTTTCATTTTGTTAGTAGTCTTTGTTTTTGATTTTAACCTCTAGAATAATTTGAGAAGATCAAGAGGAAAAATAATAAATTGAGAATTGTCAAGTGTTTTCAGTGTTAGAAGGAAGGAAGGAAGAGCAAGAAGAGCAAGGAGACAAGAAAAAGCAAAGTCAGCACCCGTTACCGCCTCGGTGAGTTGTTCCAAAATTATTAATTTTTTTATTTTAGTTGTTTTATTCTATTTTTCTCCTCTCTCCAACTTGATTGTTTACATTGGGGACATTGTAAATTCTTAAGCTTGGGGTAGGGGTATTTTGAATTTTCATTTTTCATGTTGCATTCATATAGTTTTGCATGATAGCTTTGCATGATCACACAACTAGATTGCCCTTGTTTAGATGATGCATCCAATTGTGAGAACTAAGTGCCAAATAATTTGAGATAGTGAATTGATGAACCCAATTTTCTTTATTCTTGTGATAAGGCTGCAAATGTAAATGCTTGAGATGATCTGTGATAGTTGATAATTAGCATATGGTTCTATAGATTTGTGTTGCTCACTGATTTTTGAACTACAAAATGTGAGATTTTTTGAGCCAAAGGGGCACTCACTAATTCTACCCCATTCTTTGTGATAGAGTGTTATTCCTCTTGGAGTGTATTTCTCTAGAACTTGACTTGAAACCATTTTGAAGCTTCAAAATTTTTGAAAACATTTTTGAAAATGATTGAGGCACTAGGTATTTTTCCGGCCTTCGAGCTTGAATGATGAAATGCTACCCATTAGTTGCCCAATTTTGAGCCTAAAAGAATAAAATACTTTTCTTGGTACCTTGAAATGTTTTGATAAATGTGCTTGATAGGATACCTTCTAAAGTATTACAAAAAGGGTAAAAAGGTAGTTGAAAAAATGTTTGGGATGAAAGAATCAGAAAAATATTTCTCTTGAGTTGAAAAATCTCCCATTCTCCAAACAATAGAAAAACAAAAGAAAAAGAAAATATATGGAGAAGGGGATGACAAAAAGAAATGAGAAATAAAATGAAAAGAAGGAAGAAAGTTGGAAAAAGTGAATCGAAACCCAAAAAAAGGTATTTTAGAAGGTCATGTTTTGAATTGCTTAATGTTTTGTGTAACCTTTTGAAAATTTCCTTTTCTTGATTTCTCCACCTAACGATTAATCCCATGGCCCCGTTACAGCCAAGTAAAAGACCTCTTGATTCTAAATTGTTTTCATTAATAAAGTAGAGATTTGGTTGATAGTCAAGCCTATGGTAGATGTCATTCCTTGAGGAAAATGGAGTGAAATGTTATATACCCCTAAACACTTGAGTGGGGTTACAAAGAGAGCCAAGCAAATGAACAAGCTTGGGGTGATCTTCATGTGAGAAAGAGTGCCCAAAATCAGTGAGAATATGAGTCTAGGAACCTAAGCATCTAATTGGACTTGAATTGAATGTCTCTTGCTGAATTGTTTGAAATGCATGTTACTTGGATTAGTATTTACTCGGGTTCTTGGGTTCACTATCCATGCTTTGATTATTTTGATCTTCGGGCCTTAGTGATTGGTTGAGGACAAGTAATTGAATAAGCTTGGGGTGATTTGATAGTGTGATTTTACATCATTTTTCTTGTACACTTTTGCATTCATTTTTCATATAGATTAGGCATTCTTTATTTGGTTTTTATTAGTTTTTCCCTTGGAACGGGTGAAGCGGTTTCTTGGTGTTGTTTTGAAGGAATTTAAGTAAAAATGCTAAGAAATAGCCTTGTTGAAGCTTGGATGAAGATGGAGCCTGAAAAGAGAAGAAATTGAGCCAAGAAGAATTCTTAACATTCGCCTCGCGAGACTGGATCTCGCTACGCGAGCCTGAAAACCAGCTGAACAGCAACAGTCAGCATTTCTATCTCGCCACGCGAACCGGGTCTCGCCTCGCGAGCTTGAGGAACAAAAGCCATCACGCCCAGGCCCTGATGCTCATCACGGGCATATTTGAGAAGAACCTTAGTGTCTCGCCCTCACGAAGCCACTCGTACCTCGCGAGAGATCCAATCCTGAAGACCAGATTTTTAACATTCGCCTCACGAGAGTCCATTCGCCTCGCGAGCGCGCGCATAATCTGATTGGTATAAGTTGTTGTTTTAGGGCAGGAATGGGGGAGAGTTCTGGGTGGGGGAGCACTTGGAGGCTGCGGCTGGGTTAGGGTTCCAACCCAAAAAGGGAGCTGAGTTAGGGGGTTGCTGTGACGACAGAGGGAAGCTTCAATGGAGTTCTCCCTTTCTTCCTTTCTCTACTGCTTTTCTGGTTTGGCTTTCTCTGTAATTATGAGTAGTTAAATCCCGTTTGTTGGGATTAGATGTAATCAAACTAAACTTCATGTATTTATCTTGACTGATTATTCTATGTTTATGCTTCGTATTAGTGATTAATTTTCCATGCTTAATGCTTGTTGTGGCTAGCACCCCCATGACTCGATTTGTGTTTTAGTATGCAATTGGGAAATTCGTATTAGAACCGGAACTGAATTTAATCTCCTAGTAACCCTTTCAACTAGGAATGGAGTTTGGTTTACTAGTAATCGCATGATCCCTAATCTTAATGCAAATTCATTAATCTAGGCCACCTGAGGAATTAGGGTCTATTAGTGGATTTAG
>JAUPTC010000072.1:12500-15000 GCA_030762895.1 Sophora flavescens | reverse complement strand
AGTCCTGATGCATCGGGTCCCCGGTGCACGTGATGCCTGATCAGGCTCGGTCGGTGCGGTCGGGAACCAAGGATGCATGGGTCTGGCCGGTGTGGTTGAAAAATCGCCACCTTTATGAAATGCCACGAGACATTGGAGGAACATTCGGGATAACATTCTTAGTCTGCCTGCAAAAAAACAGCTCAAAATTCAATTTGTAGCCTAGGTTCCTTGTATCCAAATTGTCGCATATCCCTGATTTCGGTTGAAAAATCATCAAAAATCACCACCTTCATGAAATGTCACCAAACTTTGTGGGCACCTTGAGAATATTATAAGTAGTGTGCCTGCAAAAAAAAAAGCTCAAAATTCAATGGCTAGACCCATTTTCAGATTTTCGGGAATCATTTCGGTTTTCCACTTTGAAAATTAATAAAAATAAATGGTATGGTCAAAAATTCTGTAAATTTTTCGTCCACTAGATCCCATATTTATAAGCATTCCTGCAAAATATCAGGCCAAAATTCAACCTCTAGCTTGGAAAAAAAGAGTATGTCTCCCCAGCAAAAAGGATGTCTTGTGCTGGAAAATGGGTCTTTGCATATTATGCTATTATAGGGGGGAGGTGCCTGGCTATTATATATATTGTATATTATATATATAGTAGTAGTAGTAGTTGTAGTTGTAGTTGTAGTTGTTATGTCGGTGACAGCTAACTCCAACCCCGCTCGGATCGGCCTTGGTCGGTGCACGTGATGCCCGATCTGGCTCGGTCGGTGCGGAAAGGAACCAGGGGAACGAGGGAACGGAGCACCGGGCACGGGTCCCCTGGTGCACCAGGTGCCGGATCTGGCTCGGTTGGTGCGGAAAGGAACCAAGGGAACGGTGCACCGGGCACGGGTCCCATGGTGCACCAGGAGCCGGAATCTGGCTCGGTTGGTGCGGAAAGGAACCAAGGGAACGAGGGAATGGTGCACCGGGCACGGGTCCTCGGGTGCACCGGGTGCCGGATCTGGCTCGGTCGGTGCGGGTAGGAACCAAGGTAGCCAGGTTCAGGTGCACCGGTTTCATGATTTGGCTCGGTCTGGTGCACCTGATTCCCGACTTGGCTCGGTCAGGTGCACCGATTCATGGTTTGGCTCGGTCGTGCACCGATTCTTGACTTGGCGATGCCTGGTGCACCGATTCATGATTTGGCTCGATGTGGTGCACCAGATTCCCGACATGGCTCGGTGTGGTGCACCAGATTCCTGACTTGGTTTGGTCTGGTGTACCAGGGGACCTGTCTGGCTCGGTCTTGTGCACCAGATTCATGGTTTGGCTCGGTGTGGTGCACCAGATTCAAGGTTTGGCTCGGTCTGGTGCACCAGATTCATGGTTCACCAGATTGCTAATTTGGCTCGGTGTGGTGCACCATTGTGCACCAGACTCATGGTTTGGCTCGGTGTGGTGCACCAGATTCCTAACTTGGCTCGGTCTGGTGCACCAGAGATTCCTGAATTGGCTCGGTGTGGTGCACCAGATTCCTGACTTAGCTCGGTGTGGTGCACCAGATTCATGACTTGGCTCGGTGTGGTGAACCAGATTCATGACTTGGCTCGGTGTGGTGCACCATTGTGCACCAGACTCATGGTTTGGCTTGGTGTGGTGCACCTGATTCCTGACTTGGCTCGGTCTGGTGCACCAGAGATTCATGACTTGGCTCGGTGTGGTGCACCAGATTCCTGACTTGGCACGGTGTGGTGCACGAGTTTATGATTTGGCTCGGTGTGGTGCACCAGATTCCTGATTTGGCTTGGTCTGGTGCACCAGGGGACACGTCTGGCTCGGTCTTGTGCACCAGATTCATGGTTTGGCTCGGTGTGGTGCACCAGATTCATGACTTGGCTCGGTGTGGTGCACCATGGTGCACCAGATTCATGGTTTGGCTCGGTGTGGTGCACCAGATTCCTGACTTGGCTTGGTCTGGTGCACCAGATTCATGATTTGGCTCGGTGTGGTGCACCAGATTCCTGACTTGGCTCGGTGTGGTGCACCAGATTCCCGATTTGGCTCTGTGTGGTGCACCAGATTCCTTACTTGGCTTGGTCTTGTGCACCAGATTCCTGATTTGGCTCGGTCTGGTGCAACAGATTCATGATTTGGCCCGGTCTGGTGCACCAGATTCCTGACTTGGCTCGGTGTGGTGCACCAGATTCCTGACTTGGCTTGGTCTGGTGCACCGGGTGCCGGATCTGGCTCGGTCTTGTCTACCAGATTCCTGACTTGGCTCGGTGTGGTGCACCATGGTGCACCAGATTCATGGTTTGGCTCGGTGTGGTGCACCAGATTCCTGACTTGGCTCGATGTGGTGCACCAGATTCCTGACTTGGCTCGGTGTGGTGCACCAGATTCATGACTTGGCTCGGTGTGGTGCACCATGGTGCACCAGATTCATGGTTTGGCTCGGTGTGGTGCACCATATTCCTGACTTGGCTCGGCACATGTCGCAGATGCACCGAGCACCGATGGGCAAATGTTG
>JAUPTC010000072.1:0-5000 GCA_030762895.1 Sophora flavescens | reverse complement strand
GTTCTTCACTTCCTTCATCTCAGTATCTTTTCTTTTCCCTTTTACTTTGATGATGTGTAACTAAACCTCCATTGTTGGGGTTAGGGTAACAATTTCTGAATTCTCATGTATATGACTTGATCTTGTAATATGGTTTTTACTTCTTTATTGAGTGATTGAATTTATGTGCTTAATGCTTGTTGTGGCTAGTACCCCCATGACTTGATTAGTGTTTTGATATGCAATTGAAAATTCCTATTAGAACCGGAACTGAAATTAATCACCTAGTAAACCTTGTATCTCGGAATGGAACTAGGTTTATTAGCAATCGCGTAATCCCTAATCATCATGCAAATTCATTAATCTAGGTCACCTAAGGAATTAGGGTCTATTAGTGGATGTAGGCTCTTATCATCTGAGGAATCGGGGCTTGAGTAATCTAGTGGATTGATTGTCATAATTGAAGTAGAAACTGTTTATTAGTCATTTCATTGCATGGGGATGAAGTTTAGTGAACCTAATCCCAACATCTTTTATCATCTTTGAAAACCATCTGTTATTGCCTTCCAAGTGTTTGGGAAAATTAAAAAAAAAAGAGTTTGTTTTTCTTATTCTGTTTATTGTTACTTTGGTGGGCTTGATATGTCATATTGAGCTCCCTTCCATCCAAAGAATCGCTTAGATAGTAGTTGAATTGGTACATGCTAGTACTTGTCTCAGTCCTCGTGGGAACGATAAAACGGTCTCACCACCGTATTACTTGCACGACTTGGTATACTTGCCCAGATTCGTCAACAAGTTTTTGGCGTCGTTGCCGGGGACTGTGTCTCAATACTAGCATATCCATTTTGGTTACTAATTTAAGCAAAAAAAAATTCTGTTACAATCTGTTTTCTGTCATAAATTTCTGTTATGTTTTTGCTGTCATTTTTCTGGTGTGTTTGCTGTTGTGTGCTAACATTTACTGCTAACACTCTTGCTTGCTAGACTGCTTTTGTATGCCAGGTACTATCCCAGCTGACCAACTC
Organism: Sophora flavescens; assembly: GCA_030762895.1. Classification (NCBI taxonomy): domain Eukaryota; kingdom Viridiplantae; phylum Streptophyta; class Magnoliopsida; order Fabales; family Fabaceae; genus Sophora; species Sophora flavescens. The sequence goes on along the minus strand of JAUPTC010000072.1, from coordinate 3,993 downwards.
CTCTACGACCCAGAAATTGAAAGAACAGCTAGGGCAAATAGGAGACAAGCAAGACAGTAGAATTTGTTAGAACAACAAGGAGAAGAACAAGAGACTTCCACCTCTCAAGTTTGTCAAGAAGAACTCAGAATGGCAGACAATGGTTACAGTGCTCCACCACGGAGGACACTTGGTTACTACGGCAATACAAATGTCAATCGGCATGTCACTAGCATAGTGAGGCCTCCAATCAACTGCAACAATTTTGAACTCAAGCCAGCTCTTTTGAATTTGGTTGCACAAAATCAGTTTGCCGGGTTGGAAAAGGAAGATCCTAATAGTCATATCTCCAACTTCATTGAGATATGTGATACGATAAAGCACAATGGTGCCTCTGAGGATGCAATCCGCCTAAGGGCGTTTCCCTTCTCTTTAAGAGATAGGGCCAAGGCTTGGCTCCAATCTCAACCAAGGGGGAGCATTACTACATGGGATGACTTACAGGCAAAATTTCTGGCAAGGTTCTTCCCCACCTCAAGATTTGTGAAGACAAGGGGTGACATCATAAGCTTTGCTCAACAAGAAGGTGAGACTCTGCATGATGCCTGGGAAAGGTTCAAGGAATTGCTCCGAAGATGTCCAAATCATGGGTTTGATGATCATACCCAAATGTAAACCTTATGTATGGGTTGAGTCCGTCAACCAGGTATATGTTGGATGCCTCAGCTGGAGGTTCCATGAACACAAACACAGCAGAAGAAGCACTGATTTTGATAGAGGCTATGGCATCTAATGACAATTTGATGCATCATGATCGGGGTCCCACATCAAGAAGGGGAGTGTTGGAGTTAGATTCACAAACTGCACTGTTGGCTCAGAACAAGCTCATGACACAACAACTAGAGTCTCTTACCAAGCAACTACCTCAACTCCCACAACAACTCCAAATTGTTCAAGGGACAACCATGCCACCACAGCAGGTAATGAGATGTGATTTTTGTGGAGGAGATCATGATAATTGAAGATGTGAGGCACCACCTAGATCCCATGAGGAAGCTAATTATATGGGGAACTATGGGCGGCAAGGCAACAATCAATACTCCAACAACTACAATCAAGGGTGGAGGAATCAACCGAGTTTTGGTTGGAAACAAGATGCCGGACATGAAATAGACAACTATAAACACGAGAAGGGGGGGTTGAATTGTGTTTATCAGAATTTTAGTCAAAGCTGAAATCTTTTTGCAAACAGAAAGCTAGATTTGGACGAGTGAAAGAATACAGGATGGACAGGTGACTGTCACACACACATCACTTGACAGATGCAAGAAAAACTAAAGAAATTAAAGAGTTTAAGGGAAGAGAGAGATTGGCACGATGATTTATCCTGGTTCACTCTTCAAATCAAAGAGCTACGTCCAGTCCTAGGCAGCACCAAGATTTATCCACTATAACAGATAAGGTTGCAGACTCAAGTATTATTTGCACACCTAGCCACTTCAGGCTCAAGATAAGTATTATTTGCACACCTAGCCTCTTCAGGCTCACTCTAGTTTGTTTGAGAGATTGGGTTTGTAATAAATATAGTTTCTCACAGGCAGATCTTTCACTAACACTCAGAGAGTGGTTTAAATGTAAGGCTCAGGAAAGTCTGCGTAATAACTTCAAAATGATTGAAGAATAAAGAATGAAAGAATGAAGAAATAAATGAGCAGAGTAATGGCGTTTTAATGCAGTGTGTGTTCTCTATATTCTTCATCTTCAATGGCTTATGTATTTATGGTCTTCAAGCATTTTGGATCCGTTAGAGACATCCCCTCAAATGTTGGCTTCAAGCAGAACTTCATTAATTGCAATAGAGTCGTTCTGGGCAGCCATTAATGCAATAGAGTCGTTCTGGGCAGCCATTAATGCAATAGAGTCGTTGGTTGTACTCTAACATGAAGGATCGTGGCTTTATTCATCGTGCTACAGCCATATCAAAGTTGAGCAGAGAGATTTTTGTACTTTACCGAGTACACTTCCTTTTTTGTGTAAGGACCAGAGGTACTGGGGAATAAAGCACGTTGGAAGCATTCTTTAACTGGTCTTTGGTTCTGATTATCCAAGGTTGCTTGAGAGAGTAGCTTCTGACTTTTCTTGATAATCGTGAAACTGAGTAGGAGACAAGGCTTCAAGTCTCTTTCTGGATTTTGAAAAACGATTCTGATAATCCTCAGAGAATTCACGTTCATAAAATAATCATGTCCTTCTAGTCATTTGAGTTTTCATTCGGGCTAGTAGACGAGCTCCATATCAGGGATTCAGCAAGTCCAAAGACTAGTGGACGAGCGCTTCAGTCACCTTTAGTGGACGAGCACTTCTGTTTCTCTAGTGGACGAGAGCCTCAGTCAGTCTGGTGGACGAGTCCCTCAGTTACTTTACTGGACATGAGTCTCAGTTAGTTTAGTGGACGAGTCCCTCAGTTACTTTACAGAGAGTCTCAGTTACTTTAGTGGACGAGTCCCTCAGTTACATTACTGGACGAGAGCCTCTTGCCACAACATTGGACGGATACATTCTGACCTTAATTGACGAGCTCCAATTACCACGTTATTGGACGAGCCATACTGACCTTAATGGACGGGCTCCAATTGCCACGTCATTGGACGAGCCATACTGACCTTAATGGACGAGCTCCAATTGCCACGTCATTGGACGAGCCATACTGACCTTAATGGACGGGCTCCAATTGCCACGTCATTGGACGAGCCATACTGACCTTAATGGACGGGCTCCAATTGCCACGTCATTGGACGAGCCATAACCTTAGTGGAGAACTCTAATTGCCACGTCATTGGACGAGCCATAACCTTAGTGGACGAGCTGTTATGATACTTTGTTGGACGTGCTGTTCTGATACTTTATTGGACGTGCTGTTCTGATACTTTATAGGACGCGCTGTTCTGATACTTTGAGTAGATGCGGCCTTCTGATATTTTTAGTGGACGCGGCCTTCTTTCTCTTGCGTTTTGGACGTGCACTTAAAACACTCAGTGCTGGACGTTTGTTTTAAAAACACTTGTGTGTTGGACGTGAGTTTTTATCTTCAAATAGTGTTGGACGAATGATACTCTCATTTAATCTGCACACTCGATAGATAGGTTAGCAACCAATATGAAGGTTAATTAAATCATTAACCAATGTTTAGTTTCATCAAAACTTAGGGAAATGCACATCAAACATTTTAGAGACTTAACAATCTCCCCTTTTTTGATGTTGACAAACATTGAGATGATTTAATGAACCTCAGAAAATATCAACGAAGAAAATAGACAGGTTGAAATTTTCTTAAGTGTGAACAGGTCGTATCGTATTCATTCTATTTCTCATATTCTCCCATTTTCATTTCTCTCTTTCTCCTTATTCATTTATTTCTACCTTTTCTACCTTTCTCCCCCTTTTGTTAACATCAAAAAGGGTTTATCAAGTTTTATTTATGAGATATGTTAAAGGCAGGATAACATGTTAAGAGAATCATAATGATGGAGTAAGCATATTAGACATATTCCTATTAAACTATTTCATCATCACTCCCCCTGAACTAATGCGTAGTTGAAAGAACATGTATATAGGAGTAATGACAGATTTAGCACAGACAACTTAACATTCAGACATGTTACTCAAAAATGCAATGCATGTTTAGATTATCTCTAATAAATAAAAACATTTCTTCTGCAAGGGGTTTAGTGAAAATATCAGCCCATTGATTTTCAGTTTTAACAAACTTAATATCAAAGATGCCTTTCTGAACATAATCCCTAATGAAATGATGTTTGATTTCAATATGTTTAGCCTTAGAATGCTGAATTGGATTTTTAGTTAAGCATATAGCACTTGAGTTATCACACCATACAGATATGTTATGTTCATAGATAGAGTAATCCTCAAGTTGATGTTTTACCCATAAGAGTTGAGAGCATCAACTAGCAACAGAGATGTATTCTGCTTCAGCAATAGACAAGGCAATGGTTG
>JAUPTC010000071.1:101272-121069 GCA_030762895.1 Sophora flavescens | reverse complement strand
CTAAGCCTTGATTGGCACACAGACTTACTATCATAATATGGCAAGCCTATTTAATTTAAAGAATATACTTGAATAAAAGCTAGTATTTTACGAAAATTTCGACAGAGTCTCCTATGTAATTCGGACATCCCAGGTAAAAGAACACCTGCTAAAATAATTACATTTTCATTCCAGAATTCCAGTTACACCAAATACAACCAGGCATTAATATGCTAAAGATAGTTATGTCAATTAGCTATACATGACCAAAAGGAAAAGTTTAAGTTTTCATTCAAAAGAGACGCTCTCCGAGCCATAAACATTCCGTTTTAAAATATAGACTCTCTGAATCATACTCATACATACTTATCAAAAATCCAAGTCTCAAACCCTAAGCTGGTCATTCTAAAAGTTATTCCTGAGAAGAACTCACGTGATCGTTCCACAATCAAATACTTCATCAAGCAACTAGATCTAAGTCTCTGAGTGACTTAGGAAGACTCCTCTGCACATCTGTACTAAAACACCCAGGGTACAATAGCAAACCAGAAGAAACCTGATATGTTTGTAAGGGTGAGATACCGACAAATGGATATATCACACAACAACCATATACATGATACATACATCACATAATCATATAAGCAGTTAAATCATGCATATACATAACATAACAGTGTTATATCAAAGGGTCTCAAACCCGCACAGTCAATCTTTTGAAAATATGCATGACACTTCAATATCAGGCTCTAACTTAATCTCATGAGATATCAACACCATTTTTCACTAGAGAAGTATTAGAGTTGGTCAATCTCTAGCCCACCGGGAAGTTGCGTCCTTACCCTCATGCATTAAGGTCTCAGGACGAGCAACGTCACATGTGCCTCTTCACTCGGTTTACATGGACAGACTCCCAGATACCATCTTTTGTATCTGATTTATTCATCAATAGCACGTCTGCTTAGGGAAATGCACATGAGAAAATATTTTATTTAAAAGGTTTTCTTTGTGTTCATTCTTTTTCGCTGTCGCAGCTCAAAGCTAACGACTTAATCATCATTTCCCCATCACTTGAAAACTTAGAAGCATAGGACACACAGTTCGAATGCTCAATCACAATGCCCGAGACCGATGCACCAGTCCTAGGCTTGTGGTCGTAGAAAACAACCTTCACCTTTAATCATGTTCATCACACGCGGTTAGAATACACAGTCCAACACAACGTGATTAGGACCTAAGTCCATCACAACGAAATCAGAACGAACTGCCCTCAATTTCGAGAATTGGACTCTCAGTCCATAACATCATAGCCAGGACTCGTAGTCCCGAATTAACACTGATCCAAGATCACGGGCCATAACATCATAACCAGGACTCGTAGTCCCGAATTAACACTGATCCAAGATCATGTGCCATAACATCATAACCAGGACTCGTAGTCTCGAATTAACACTGATTCAAGAACACGTGCGCATCACTGAATACTAGAGGCGATGTCTCGCATTCTAGATTCTCTTTCTTAAGTACTTATTTTTCGTTCAGTGAAAAACAAATTCAAAACCGAATCCTCGATAACCTATCCAGGTTATCGGAAAGTTTCTAAAATATTTAGGAAAAACCCTTTCTTTGAAAATCTTTTATAAAGCATCTTTGAAATTCTTTTATCTTTGAAATATTTCCCCCAATAGGATATTGCCAAATAATCTTGAAAGTGTTCACTTGAAGACACATAGTTCGAAAAGGATTTTTCTCTTGTATAACAATAGTTCACCAAAACCATTTCAACATTTAAAACAAGTACCTTAAGTTTAAAGAGCTTTTGGAAAAGAACACCAATCCCTTCATCTTCAAAGCTTATTAAGGTTTTTAATCCTTATAACGGTTGAGCACAGACACAAGTCTGGCTTAGCAAACTTTCAATCAACAGCAGTATATATTATCAGGTCAATGCTAATATCACAGTTGAAAGCAGATCATCACAGATATGCATCATAACATTTAGAACGAGTACAATCCAACATCAGATAATAGCATAACAGTTCAAGTACATCAGATAATCAAGTAAGCTGAATTAACATATAAATATCTAGTTAAACACTTACACACATGCATACAGTTATTGAATATCCCTAGGCAAACTCCCCTTACCTTTGAAGACAAGTAAAGGATCCTCGTCTTAATACTCACATTAGCTCCAAGAGTGTAACTATCTACTCCATCAAGCAAGCATACTCCCCTTACCTTTGAAGACAAGTAAAGGATCCTCGTCTTAATACTCACATTAGCTCCAAGAGTGTAACTATCTACTCCATCAAGCAAGCATAGCCGTGTCAAACGTCTCAGAGAGGGAATCCAACAACGCGCAACAACCAAAAATCAAGAAATCAATTACACATGACCAAACACACATTCTAACTTTATCTAAACACTTAATCTAATTACCAAACAAGGTTATTTTTAAAGAAAATCATGTTTGAAGCTCACGCTTCCCAATACCCTTTAAGGAAACTTTGTTTTGATTAAAAGATCATGAAAAGAACTTTGGAAATCATCCATTAAGAGTCCTAATTGCACTAAATCATAATTAATTTCACAAAAACATACCCAAATGCAAATAAAATCAAATTGAGGGTTTAGGGCTCCTAAATACAATTTGGGGAAAACTCATTTTAACTAAAGAATAATGAAATTGGTTTAGGGAAACACTAATTCACAGTCCCAATTTCATAAAGCAAGCTTTAATCTTAAGATTAAAATCTGAAATCAAAGGGTTAGGGTTAGGGTTTCAAAATCAATTTGGGGATTTACAAAAGAGAAGAGGTTAGAGGTAAAACTCTTACCCAAGGTGAAGAGGAGAGGAAACGAGGGGCCAAACGTGGTTGCGGCGGCTTCGGCAACGCGGCGGCAGCGGCAGCGGCGGCAAACAGTGGTTTGAACTACGGGTTTTGGTGCGCACAACACAAGGAAGAAAAAGGGAAGGGTAGCCGAATCACCATGGACGGCGACAGGGGGCTCACCACGACGGCCGGTGACAGCGAACGCAGGAGCGAACGGCCGGAGTTGCGTGCAGAGTCGCTGCTGAAGGACGACAGTGACGCGCACAGCGATGCACGGCGAGGAGCAGCTCGCTCGACCGGACTGTGCTCCTACGATGGCGGCGTGCGACTGGGCTCTTGGGAGGTGGCTGGTGCAGTTTTGGAGCAAGAGGGAAGAAGGAAGTTTTTGTTTGCTTAGAGGAAGAAGAGAAAAAGAAAGAAGAAGAAAGAAAGAAGAAGCAGAGAAGAAAAGAGAAAAAGAGAGAGATAGCGTCGAGAAAGAGAGAGAGAAAAGAGAGAAAATGAGTTTTTAAACCAATTACTTAGTGATAGGTACAAAATGAGTGATAAATATTAGGCCTAAAATAAACATGTTTTTACTTTTTAGAATCTAAAAATAAAGATTGATAAGGATATGTTTTCGAAATTCAAATTAGAGTAAAGATTAATAGTTGAACTGGTCAACTAAGAAAATACTCAGTCCAAAATTTAATCTCCGATAAAGGTCAAACCAAAATATTTTTAACTCTAAAATTAAATAGAATGAAAATATGAAAATTCTTTTCTCTTAATCATATTATTTAAAATATTTTTCTGTATCGGTATAATAGTGACAATAACGTAAATTATTGTCTAGTAAGCGTGCATTCACTGAAATAAGTCAGTGCTAATGCACCCAATAAAATAATTTGAAGAGAGTAATTTAATTACTCAAACTAAACCACATAACAAAATAAACATAAACATCCAAATAAAATAATTAATCATAGGTGTAAAAACTAGGGTGTTACATTACTACCACTCTTAAAAAAATTTCGTCCTCGAAATTTGGTAGTTCAAAACTAAACAGGATTTTGTAATCACACCTTAATCCCTAAAATCTTACTTTGTATTTCCCGTCGCTTCATTCCTTTCATCTATAACTTTATAACAGGATCGATTCTTATGCCATTCTATTTATCCTCGAGACTTTTCACTACCGCTTTATTCCCACTACCTTCGATATTTCACCTTAGTCTATTACACTTTAAAGAACAAAATCAACGCTTAATCTCTTCACTTCTCAATATAGATCCATTAGAAAACTTTCTCCAATATCCAACTTTCACAGCGAACATCAAACCAACACTAACTTTGCCATAACATCAATTAACCTTCTACTCAAGAGATGCAATCATAGTCTTAGTCCATTTGGGCTTAGTCTACTCTTTTAGTCATACCAAATTCACACTTTTCAAATCTTCAATCAAAACGTTGTAACAGCCTGATTTTCGGTATGCGGTTAATAAATAAAAATATAAGTAATTATATTTTAATATGAAGTTTAGGAAATGTTTGTAATAAAATAAAAATCATATTCTTGATCTACCTTACGATAATAGCTCACAGTAAAATTTTCGACTGAAAATTGAAGACGTTTTCTTTCTCTACCAGTACAATTTTACTGAGCCGGAAACATAATTTTGACCCGTAAACAAGACGGTTAGTGTTTTTAGGATGTTTTGTGTGGGTATGGAGATTTTCACAAAATCTCGTCCGGGGCCAAATTCTAAGTATTACCCGAGCGAAATCGTCGAGAAATACGATCGGGGAAGTCATCTGATACGCAATGGAGCAGAGCACAAAGGAAACGAAAGGACTAGAAGAGTCATGATGTGATGGGAAATAGTAACCACCATCACTCACCTTTTCAAAATTTTACTTTTTCAACTCTTTTCTCTCTCCTACCTTACCTCCACCTTACAACACCATACCTTATCACCATACCTCCCATACCTCCAATCTTCCTCAACAATCCACTTCAATTTGCTCTCATTTTTCCTCTCCTTTTCTCTCCAAAACCGTGCCCCCTTTCCCTCCATCTATATATACCCATTTCATCACTTCACTCACACTTTTCTTCTTCTTCATCTTCTTCCTTTCTTTTTTTTTAAAAAAAAGTTCAAACCTTTAAAGCTTTGGTTTTTACTTCTCTTTTCAACTTGATTCCTTCATCAAAGTTGTTCATCTTCTTGAGGGTAATGATCCTATTTAGTTTTCTTTTCAAGTTCTTGCATTCATTTCATAGTTTATGCTTTATGTTTTCTTTAAGCTCTCAAACTTCTAAAAACTCTTAAAAATGGTAGAAAACTCCGTTTGAGTTGAAACCACTTCCTATGTTCTTGTTTTTACTCCTATTACAACATACTAAAAGACTGTGTAAAACAAAAATTTCGAACCCCTTTATCCATGCAAGGCCGAAACCATGCCTATGGTTTAGGTTGGATTTTGTTTCAACTTTTGCTTTTATGAATTTATATTTGAGTTCTATTCCAAGATGATCATGACCAAGGGCTCCTTTATACTAAAGGATGCTAGGTTTAAGTGATTGGAAAAGTTTAAATCTTTTTCATTGAGTTTCCTATGATGGCCGAAACTCATTTGTTTTGGACCTAGGATGTGTTGTTTTTATTTTCCAAGATGATTATGGATTAAAGCTCCTTATGTGAAAGGATGCTATATCTAAAAAGATTGGAACGTTTTAGGTTGTTTCTCTTCCAAAATGATTATAGATTGAGCTCCTTAATATCAAAGGATGCTATGTCTAAAAGATTGGATGATTTAAAGATTTCTAGCTTAAAAATCCTATGATGGCCGAAACCTAAGGTTTATGGACCTAGGATGCCTTGTTTTTCATTTTCCAAAATGATCATGGTTTTAAGCTCCTTACTATGTATGGATGCTAAGCTAAAGAGATTGGAAAGTTTAGAAATTTCTAGCCAATTCAATTATGTTGGCCGAAACTTATATTAAAGGAAATAAAATGTTTTTGATTTGCTTTGTGAAAACTAGTACTTGATTCATACTCCTTAATACTCTAAGATCATTGATCTAAGAGGTTGTGTCGATTTGAAAATCCTAGCCTATTTTGTTATACAAGGCCGAAACCTACCCTAAGTGGTTGGATGATTTTTATTCCATATTTTCAACTTATGCCAATTTATTTAAGTTACCTAGAGTCTAAGTGATAAGTATCCAAAAGCTTAGGTTGAGAAAACAATCCTAGCTCTCATTTGAATTAAATGGCCGAACCTAGCATAATGAGGGCATAGATGAATTTGTTTGATTTATTTTTAATTATGTTGCTTGGTTGAAGGTGGTGTTGGTAACTTGTGGTGTGGCAACGAGGAGCTTTGAGTTCGGAAGTTCGGTGAGAACTCAGGTGGGGGAAAGAATCAATCTACCGTCGGGAACGATAAGTAGTAGATTATATATTAATTGTGTAGGGCGACCCAAACCCTACTAGAAAATCGAATAATCGACAAGACCAAAATCACGTTGGAGTTGTTTTTCTGTAAAACCAATGTTGATTCGGGGATTGTAGGTTTATCGGTGATGGATTACTTATATGATATTGGTAATGTACGAATTTATTGATGCTGATATTACTGTGATATTTTATGATGATTGATATGTTTATGTGAGAATGTATTATAGCTTGATGATAATTGAACTGCTTTGTTCCACAATGTTTTGATATATGGTTAGAGATTTTGATGTGTATTAATACATGATAATTAGAGTAATGTGTGCGGGGGTTCATGAGATCTGAGTTTAGAAGTGCCTAACCGAGATGTGATAATTGTTGGGTTTATTCATGAAATAGTGATGAGAGGTTACGGCACTAGGGGGTGACCTAAAACATGGTCTGTGATATTTTCATATGATCAACATGAAACATAGTCTGGTTGACTTGAAACATAGTCTGGTTGGCTTGAAACATAGTTGGCTGAAACATAGTCTGGTTGGCTTGAAACATAGTCTGTTTGACTTGAAACATAGTCTGGTTGACTTGAAATATAGTCTGATTTACTTGAGATGGAAATTTGGATACGTGGCTATGGCAAAACATTCATACTGCATTGCATTGCATCATGACAAAGGGTAGAGGAGGATATATATTAATTTGAGGATGACTTGTTAGAAACGTGTGTTGATTGTCTATGGAAATTAGTGTATCATTTACTATGAATCTTTTTCCGCTTTTGATGATAGCATGTTTCTTATCCCCTGTACTTTTCTCTGCTTTGTTCTATCTTTTATGGCTCGTGTTCGAAGATCCTGTTGATGAGCCGAACGTGGAGGAGCTGGACGGAACTCCTTACTAGCCGGATGCTGGAGGACGAGCTGTGACTCATGATGAGTAGGGTCTAGTCCTAGTTATGGCCAGTGCGTCTATGTCACGATGCTTTATCTTTTCCGCTTTACGTTTGTATAACTTGTACACCTGTTAGGGCTCCTATTGTCGGGATGCTCCAAAACAGTGTTTTGTTTAACTCTGATTTCACTTACATATGCTTAATATGGTCATGTTTTCTTATTCCTGTTCTACATGAATATGTTTACTTAATAATTTAAGTTTTAATTCCGCCGTATTTTCATGTTAAGTTTAAGAATAAGAACATAATAATCAAGTTTTATTTCCAAATAAAACACCGAGGCACAGCGGGGTGTCTCATTATGGTATCAGAGCAGTTTGGTTCTAAAAACGGACTGTGGGTTATGTCCGATCAGAATCAAGGACTGCTAAGTTTAGGTGTTGTTATTGGCCGTGTCTAGTTGAATCCACATCGGATTTAGACTATGTTTAGAAGTGGGGTAGAGTGTCCGAACCTAATGCGAAACAGTTAATATTAGTATGGCATATGGTATTATATGCCATACTAATTAGAGTGAATGGTTTCTTTCACTCAGAATCATGGCACGTGGAAGAGGACGTCCATCAAACAGTGGAGGAAGGACTCCAGAAAGAGTAATCGGAGCTGTCAATGGAGGAGGATCATCTTCGACTCCAAACACAATGGAGACAATAGCGGCTGCTTTGCTATTGCAAACCCAACAGAATGCTGAGATGCTGCAAATGAACAAGGAGCAGCTCGAGATAAAGAATCAGAGGAGGGCGGCGCAGTGAGGATGCCGGATTGACAACTTTTATGAATGGAAAGCCACCTCGGTTCCACGGGAAGTATGATCTCGAAAGGGCTGAATGGTGGATACAAGAGATTGAAAAAATATTCGACACTATGCTGCGGAGAGGATAAGAAGGTGACTTACGCTGCCTTTATCTTTGACCGAGGGGCGACTGCAGTGGAAGGGCAAGAGAAGGTTATTGGAAGCTGAGGGTAGTGTGATCAACTGGAAGCTATTCACTGATTGCTTCTTTGAGAAGTATTTTCCGTGTACAGTTAGACGTGAAAAGGAGAAGGAATGCAAGAATCTCAAGCATGGCAACATGTCTGTCGGCGAGTATGCCTCGAGGTTTGAGGCGCTGATCAAGTTTTCAGAATACTATCAGAGGTTCCCTAATGAGGACTGGCAATGCAGAAGGTTTGAAGAGGGACTCAGGGATGAGCTGCAGCGGGCTGTAGTGTCTCTGGACATACAATACTTCCCAGAGCTAGTAGAGAGATGCAGTGCCATCAAAAGCATAGACTTGAGGATGGCTAATGAACAAAAACAACTGAGGACCGGGGGTCCTAATCGGTCAAATTTCCAGAGGCGTGGAGGAAGTAATTCTCAGTGGAGACAGAAACCATATGCTAAACACAGGCGAAGCAAGGACCCGGGACCAGCGAATGGAACGGGTCAGCAATCACATAATGTAGTTTGCTTCAGATGTGGAGGGCCACATTATGCCAACAATCTGTCCAAGTAGGCCCAATCTGTTTCAACTGTGGGAAACAAGGCCACATAGCACGAGACTATGATCGCTGTAGGTTAAACAACGATCAACAACTCTTGGAAAAAGTGTCGGAGATCATAGAGGTGACCCGAAGAACCAGACCATAAGCCACTGGAAGGGTGTTTACCGTGAGGGGAGATGAATCCACTTAATCTGCTGATCTTATACAAGGTTTGTGCCTGATAGCTGGTAAACTCTCTAATGTGTTGTTTGACTCAGGCGCTACTCATTCTTTTATATCGCATGAGTGTGTGGATCATTTGAAATTGACTGTGTCTAAATTGCCTTATACCCTTACGGTATCTACTCCAACTAGTAAACCTTTGATTACCATATCTGTTTGCTTAAAATGTCCTATAGTGCTTGAAAACCGAGCTTTTGTTATAGACCTTATCTGTTTGCCTATGCAACATATAGATGTTATCCTTGGCATGTATTGGCTTTCAGCTAACCATGTAATGCTAGATTGTTCTAGTAAGACCTTATCATTTCTTGAGCCTTCTAGTATAGTATCTGCCAATGATGGAGTACCTTTGAGGAGTAACAACTCTCAGGAGTTTGTGATGCTTTTTGCAATGGAGGCTAATGAGATCCCCAGAATAGATTCTATGCCTATCGTGAGGGAGTTTCCTGAAGTTTTTCCCCCAGACGTTACAGGTTTGCCACCAGAAAGAGAAGTGGAATTCACTATAGATCTCGTACCAGGGACAGGGCCTATATCTATAGCACCGTATCGGATGTCACCAGTGGAACTAGCTGAGTTGAAGGAACAATTGGACGATATGATGGGGAAAGAGTTCATCGATCGAGCGTTTCACCTTGGGGTGCACCCTGTTGTTCGTTAAGAAGAAGGATGGAAGTGCGAGGTTGTGCACGGATTACGAGCGATTGAATAAGGTGACGATTAAAAACAAGTATCCGTTGCCTAGAATCGATGACCTAATGGATCGATTGAAGGGAGCGTCAATATTCTCTAAGATCGATTTGAGGTTCGGGTATCACCAGATTAGAGTAAAGAAGGAAGATATACCCAAGACGGCTTTTAGGACGAGGTACGGGCACTATGAGTATTTAGTTATGCCTTTCGGTGTAACTAATACGCCAGTCGTGTTCATGGATTATATGAACCGAATTTTCAGACCGTTCCTCGATAAGTTTGTCGTTGTGTTCATCGACGATATTCTTATCTACTCTCGTACGTGGGAAGAGCATGAGGAGCATTTGAGATTGGTACTGCGAGTCTTGAAAGATAGGCAGCTTTATGCCAAACTTTCCAAGTGTGAGTTTTGGCTGGAAGAAGTACAATTTCTAGGGCATGTAATTAAAAAAGAAGGAATATCAATATATCAAGCTAAGTTAGAAGCAGTTCTTAAATGTGAACGACCCAAGACAGTGAGTGAAATACGGAGTTTCTTAGGACTTGCTGGATATTATCGGAGGTTCATAGAGGGATTCTCTAAGATTGCGCTGTCTATGACACAGTTAACGAGAAAGGATACAACTTTTGTGTGGATGGACAAGTGTGAGCAGAGTTTCCAAAAGCTGAAGGAAAGATTGACTACATCACCTGTGTTGATCTTACCTGACCCTCTAGGACAGTTTGACGTATACTGTGATGCGTCATACCAAGGTTTAGGTTGTGTTCTGATGCAAGAGGGAAGAGCAGTGGCTTATGCTTCCCGACAGTTGCGAATTCATGAGAGGAACTATCCGACTCATGACTTGGAGTTAGCAGCAATAGTGTTCGCATTGAAGATTTGGCGACACTTTTTGCATGGAGCAAGGTTTAATGTTTACAGTGACCACAAGAGCCTAAAGTATCTTTTTGATCAGAAGGAATTGAACATGAGACAGCGGAGGTGGATGGAGTTCATCAAAGATTATGATTTTGAGTTACTGTACCATCCTGGGAAGGCCAATGTGGTAGCAGATGCTTTAAGTAGGAAGTCCTTGCATGTATCCACAATGATGGTTAAGGAGTTGGAGTTGTTAGAACAATTCCAAGACCTGAACATATGAATGGAGTTAAGAGAAAATAAAGTTTGTTTGGGTAGGATCACTATTAGTAGTGATTTCATGCAGGATCTCAAGGATAAGCGATTCGTGGATTTGTACCTTCGGGAGATAAGTAAAGGAATAGACGAGGGAACAGTTTGAGTTCACTAGAGGAACAGATGGTGCATTAAGGTTTAGCGATAGAATATGTGTGCCAGAGGATGCAAAGCTTAGGAAGATGATTTTAGAGGAGGCACATAAAAGTAAGTTGAGTTTCCATCCTGGATCCACAAAGATGTATCAGGATTTGAAGAAAATGTTACGGTGGAAGAGGATGAAGAAAGAAGTAGCGGAGTATGTCTTATCTTGCCTGGTGTGTCGGAAGGCGAAGATCGAACATCAAAAACCAGCAGGATTATTGCAATCTCTAGATATCCCGAATGGAAATGGGATAGTATAGCTATGGATTTTGTGGTTGGATTACCACGGACTCCTAAGAAGCATGATGCAAGTTGGGTTGTCATTGATAGATTGACGAAGTGGGCTCACTTCTTGCCTATTAGAGAAGGTGATAAATTAGAGAAGTTAACCCGGATTTACATCGATGAAGTGGTTAGGTTGCATGGTGTGCCATCCAAGATTGTCTCGGATCGAGATCCTAGATTCACCTCTAATTTCCGGAGACAATTGCAAAATGCTTTCGGATCGAAGTTGAGAATGAGTTCGCCTATCATCCCCAAACCGATGGGCAATCGGAGAGAGGACAATTCAATCATTGGAGGACCTATTGAGAGCTTGTGTGTTGGAACACACCTGGCGGTTGGGATACGTTTTTGCCATTGATTGAATTTACTTATAACAACGTTTCCACAAAGAGTATTGGAATGGCACCATATGAGGCGTTGTATGGCGAAAAGTGTAGGACCCCGTTATGTTGGTATGAGACTGGTGAAAACCAAGTTTTGGGTCCGGATGTGGTACAAATGGACTACGGAACAAGTCGGGAAAATAAGGGAAAAGATGAAGGAAGCACAAGATAGGCGGAGGAGCTACAATGACAAGAGGAGGAGACCATTAGAATTCCAGGAAGGTGATCACATATTCTTGAGAGTTACTCGAAAAACTGGAATTGGCAGAGCTATGAAATCCCGAAAACTTACTCCTCGTTTCATTGGACCTTTTCAGATTCTTCGACGAATTGGGCCAGTAGATTACCAAATTGCCTTGCCACCTAATCTTTCCAACGTTCATGACGTCTTTCATGTTTCTCAATTGAGAAAGTACCACCCTAATCCATCTCATGTGATTGAGTCTGAGTCTATACAATTGCGAGAGAACCTGGAGCATGAGGTATTACCTGTAAGGATCACAGATAGACGGATCAAGGAACTTCGCGGTAGGCAGATTCCTTTGGTTAAAATCTTATGGGATGAAGCTACTGGAGATGCAACTTGGGAACGCGATGCGGATATGCAACAACAATATCCACATCTTTTCTGAGGTACGTAAATTCCGAGGACGGAATTTTCTTTTAAGAGGGGTAGTAATGTGACAGCCTGATTTTCGATATGCGGTTAATAAATTAAAATATAAGTAATTATATTTTAATATGAAGTTTAGAAAATGTTTGTAATATAATATAAATCATATTCTTGATCTACCTTACGATAATAGCTCACAGCAAAATTTTCGGCTGAAAATTCAGACGGAAGTCGGTCTGCGTTTTCTATACCAGTATAATTTTACTGAGCCGGAAACATAATTTTGAGCCGTAAACAAGACGGTTATTGTTTCTAGGATGTTTTGTGTGGGTATGGAGATTTTCACAAAATCTCGTCCGGGGCCAAATTCTAAGTATTACCCGAGCGAAATCGTCGAGAAATACGATCGGGGAAGTCATCTGATACGCAATGGAGCAGAGTACAAAGGAAACGAAAGGACTAGAAGAGACATGATGTGATGGCAAATAGTAACCACCATAACTCACCTTTTCAAAATTTTACTTTTTCAACTCTTTTCTCTCTCCTACCTTACAACATCATACCTTATCACCATACCTCCCATACCTCCAATCTTCCTCAACAATCCACTTCAATTTTCTCTCATCTTTCCTCTCCTTTTCTCTCCAAAACCGTGCCCCCTTTCCCTCCATCTATATATACCCATTTCATCACTTCACTCACACTTTTCTTCTTCTTCATCTTCTTCCTTTCTTTAAAAAAAAAGTTCAAACCTTTAAAGCTTTGGTTTTTACTTCTCTTTTCAACTTGATTCCTTCATCAAAGTTGTTCATCTTCTTGAGGGTAATGATCCTATTTAGTTTTCTTTTCAAGTTCTTGCATTCATTTCATAGTTTATGCTTTATGTTTTCTTTAAGCTCTCAAACTTCTAAAAACTCTTAAAAATGGTAGAAAACTCCGTTTGAGTTGAAACCACTTCCTATGTTCTTGTTTTTACTCCTATTAAAACATACTAAAAGATTGTGTAAAACAAAAATTTCGAACCCCTTTATCCATGCAAGGCCGAAACCATGCCTATGGTTTAGGTTGGATTTTGTTTCAACTTTTGCTTTTATGAATTTATATTTGAGTTCTATTCCAAGATGATCATGACCAAGGGCTCCTTTATACTAAAGGATGCTAGGTTTAAGTGATTGGAAAAGTTTAAATCTTTTTCATTGAGTTTCCTATGATGGCCGAAACTCATTTGTTTTGGACCTAGGATGTGTTGTTTTTATTTTCCAAGATGATTATGGATTAAAGCTCCTTATGTGAAAGGATGCTATATCTAAAAAGATTGGAACGTTTTAGGTTGTTTCTCTTCCAAAATGATTATAGATTGAGCTCCTTAATATCAAAGGATGCTATGTCTAAAAGATTGGATGATGTAAAGATTTCTAGCTTAAAAATCCTATGATGGCCGAAACCTAAGGTTTATGGACCTAGGATGCCTTGTTTTTCATTTTCCAAAATGATCATGGTTTTAAGCTCCTTACTATGTATGGATGCTAAGCTAAAGAGATTGGAAAGTTTAGAAATTTCTAGCCAATTCAATTATGTTGGCCGAAACTTATATTAAAGGAAATAAAATGTTTTTGATTTGCTTTGTGAAAACTAGTACTTGATTCATACTCCTTAATACTCTAAGATCATTGATCTAAGAGGTTGTGTCGATTTGAAAATCCTAGCCTATTTTGTTATACAAGGCCGAAACCTACCCTAAGTGGTTGGATGATTTTTATTCCATATTTTCAACTTATGCCAATTTATTTAAGTTACCTAGAGTCTAAGTGATAAGTATCCAAAAGCTTAGGTTGAGAAAACAATCCTAGCTCTCATTTGAATTAAATGGCCGAACCTAGCATAATGAGGGCATAGATGAATTTGTTTGATTTATTTTTAATTATGTTGCTTGGTTGAAGGTGGTGTTGGTAACTTGTGGTGTGGCAACGAGGAGCTTCGAGTTCGGAAGTTCGGTGAGAACTCGGGTGGGGGAAAGAATCAATCTACCGTCGGGAACGATAAGTAGTAGATTATATATTAATTGTGTAGGGCGACCCAAACCCTACTAGAAAATCGAATAATCGACAAGACCAAAATCACGTTGGAGTTGTTTTTCTGTAAAACCAATGTTGATTCGGGGATTGTAGGTTTATCGGTGATGGATTACTTATATGATATTGGGAATGTATGAATTTATTGATGCTGATATTACTGTGATATTTTATGATGATTGATATGTTTATGTGAGAATGTATTATAGCTTGATGATAATTGAAATACTTTGTTCCACAATGTTTTGATATATGGTTAGATATTTTGATGTGTATTAATACATGATAATTAGAGTAATGTGTGCGGGGGTTCATGAGATCTGAGTTTAGAAGTGCCTAACCGAGATGTGATTATTGTTGGGTTTATTCTTCAAATAGTGATGAGAGGTTACGGCACTAGGGGGTGACCTGAAACATGGTCTTTGATATTTTCATATGATCGACTTGAAACATAGTCTGGTTGACTTGAAACATAGTCTGGTTGGCTTGAAACATAGTCTGTTTGACTTGAAACATAGTCTGGTTGGCTTGAAACATAGTCTGGTTGGCTTGGAACATAGTCTGGTTGCCTTGAAACATAGTCTGGTTGACTTGAAATATAGTCTGATTTACTTGAGATGGAAATTTGGATACGTGGCTGTGGCAAAACATTCATACTGCATTGCATTGCATCATGACAAAGGGTAGAGGAGGATATATATTAATTTGAGGATGACTTGTTAGAAACGTGTGTTGATTGTCTATGGCAATTAGTGTATCATTTACTATGAATCTTTTTCCGCTTTTGATGATAGCATGTTTCTTATCCCCTGTACTTTTCTCTGCTTTGTTCTATCTTTTATGGCTCGTGTTCGAAGATCCTGTTGATGAGCCGAACGAGGAGGAGCTGGACGGAACTCCTTATGAGCCGGATGCCGGAGGACGAGCTGTGACCCATGATGGGTAGGGTCTAGTCCTAGTTATGGCCAGTGCGTCTGTGTCACGACGCTTTATCTTTTCCGCCTTTACGTTTGTATAACTTGTACACCTGTTAGGGCTCCTATTGTCGGGATGCTCCAAAACAGTGTTTTGTTTAACTCTGATTTCACTTACATATGCTTAATATGGTCATGTTTTCTTATTCCCGTTCTACATGAATATGTTTACTTAATAATTTAAGTTTTAATTCCGCCGTATTTTCATGTTAAGTTTAAGAATAAGAACATAATAATCAAGTTTTATTTCCAAATAAAACACCGAGGCACAGCGGGGTGTCTCAAACGTCATAACATTCCTGAAAGTAAACTGCTAGGATTATCTAACACATCAACTTTGAACTTCTTCAGAAACTGAATTTTCACAAGCGCTTATCTTATATATCTGCAGCCGAGAAAAGAGGTTATAAAACTGAGTTTTTCTGAGGCCATTACCCCTAAGAGCTGCACCAAAGCAAAACCAAGTAAATCCAGGTGGACACTCCCCAATGGCAATTCTTGGATTTTAAAATGTCCAGTTTCTACTATGGATCATCAACCATATATTTACCAGAATAAGACCTCAAAGATTATAAACATTTCACCATAACTTATCACATTCGAAAGACATAATCAAAACTTAATCACTTCTTGCCTCAAAATTTGTCAGCTAGCAAAACTTCTTCAACACCTTATCCTAACGACGAACATCAGGTTCAACACTTAACTCTATCATGTATATCAACCTTCAACTCAAGTACACAATTATAGTCTTAGTTTTCTTTAAATATATTCCACCACTCCAAATTATATCATAGTCATTCATTTCAATCTTAAAGAATACGATTACGTTTCTCCATGCAACTACAACCAAAAGGAATCACTTCAACTTGAATTATCCAAAATCATAATTCTTAAACTTTTCTAACAACTTAGTTTCACTCAAGAACTCCTCTTTACTACGTCCGTTCAGCTTAAGGAAAATCACCATATATTTTTCCATTAATCCCCGGACTCACTAAGTCAACATTAACCATAAACATTGATCACTACTCTAAATTCCTTTAATGATATATCTGCCTCGATCATGATAAGGTCCATTGTAATCATCTCACTCAATGATGTTGAACTTAAGGGTTCTCATAATACCATTCACATCTATCCACTAACGAAACTCCTATCAACTCTGGTTCGTCCTACCATAGAGATGACAAAAATTTAGGTACCACACTATCTCCCAGCTAACCTGCTAAGGATAGGTAATTTCATTACTCATCCATCCCACTGAGGACGATCAGTTGGACTTAGCCTCAACTTAGCCCTCATCACTTAAAGTAAACTTAACCGACACACGTTGATAAACTTCCGTTTTTCATCTGAAACAACACTTGAAGATACTCCATGAAGTATAAACAATTCTCTGATACTTGATACGCTATTCGGTTCACTAAATCTGCTTGTGGATCTTAACTCGTAAGGAGATGTAAACTTCACCAGTCGATCAACGATCACTTGAATTCAAACAAGACTCATAGAGGTCTTCAGAAAACTCATAACAAGAATTGAAGGAATGTCAACATCTCAACAAGGAAGGTTTCAATTGTACATCTTGATGTGGAGATATCCAACTCATGACTGATGAGATAGGTCACACATCGACGACATTTGGAGAATACGTAGAACTAAGATGATCAACGACGGCAAGTACTTTCGTACCGCAATAAGACAAGACCTTGGTGATCATAAAAGAATTTCTCAAGAAAAGAAATTTTTTCTGGAATTCACTTTCACATAAGCATAGAAAAGAATTTCATTAATTTGAAGGATATCGGAACATCCAGTATGGAAAAATATCATTCCATCAGGTTCGTGGGTGTAAAAATGCATGATCAATACACATTTACAAACATGAATCTAATAAAGTTCATTCTTCCACAAGAATCTTCCAACGGATTTAAGGAATCAAGGGATGAATAATGTCTAATCCAAAGAGGATTAATTCTTATTCTTAGTACAAGGAATTTACAAAATGATGACTTTCACCTCTACCAAAAATAGAAGTGACAAAACTAAGTTTCACCAAGAAACTTCTGCTATCACGAAATTATCTGGGTTATAACTCAAGAAATAGTCATAACCACTTTTCTCAACAAAGTGTGAAAGTATCCAGACCAATGGATTCTTATAAATCAATTCACTCAAATGTCTAATACATCGAGGATCATTTTGAAGTGTGTACGACTTCTCACAAACAAAGAAATGAATAACTAGAAATTTATGAATTAGCATAACTAATTCATAAGTCCTGACAGATTTCAAATTAAAGTCAGAAAATACTTGTTCATAATTCATCCTTTACTTAGTTGTCAGGAATCTAGACGTTGACACGAGCCTTCACACAACATTGGTGCTTCACAAGGAAAACACTCGGTCTAACAAACGGTTCAGACCACCGATCTTTCAGTTGAATGAGTCATCTAACTCGTTTTAACTTCGTAGGCAACATCCTACACAAAGCGACAGAGATCTGACCGAATACAGAAACTAGATCAATCAAAAATCAATGTCCTTTGCTAACCATAAACCTAGAATATTTCCAGGGAACACTCCCGGAAAAACCCTTTACACAAGCATCTTGTTTCGAATGTCAGACACGATTCGCAAGGATAATCGAATGTCATATTCGAACCCAAGTAACATTCAAGATCTAAGGTCTCCCAGGACATAAAGCCCTTGGAAAAACATCAAGAAAACATATACTTGTGCGTCAGCACACATTGCTTCAACAAGAAACAATTCAAACAAGAGCCGACCAGAGATCACACAACAAAACTTAACAGACCTATTCCCCAAAGATCCCGAAAGACTCGACCAGCTCTGATACCACCTTGTAACCCCCCCCCCCTGAAGGGGCATTACTTACGTAACACATGCGGAATTTAAGTTAAAAGATAATTTGCTGGTGCTTTCGGAAAATAATTTATATAAGTATATAAGTGTCTGAAATTGGGTATAAAAATTATGTCACGACTCCTAAGCCTTGATTGGCACACAGACTTACTATCATAGTATGGCAAGCCTATTTAATTTAAAGAATATACTTGAATAAAAGCTAGTATTTTACGAAAATTTCGACAGAGTCTCCTCTGTAATTCGAACATCCCAGGTAAAAGAACACCTGCTAAAATAATTACATTTTCATTCCAGAATTCCAGTTACACCAAATACAACCAGGCATTAATATGCTAAAGATAGTTATGTCAATTAGCTATACATGACCAAAAGGAAAAGTTTAAGTTTTCATTCAAAAGAGACGCTCTCCGAGCCATAAACATTCCGTTTTAAAATATAGACTCTCTGAGTCATACTCATACATACTTATCAAAAATCCAAGTCTCAAACCCTAAGCTGGTCATTCTAAAAGTTATTCCTGAGAAGAACTCACGTGATCGTTCCACAATCAAATACTTCATCAAGCAACTAGATCTAAGTCTCTGAGTGACTTAGGAAGACTCCTCTGCACATCTGTACTAAAATACCCAGGGTACAATAGCAAACCAGAAGAAACCAGATATGTTTGTAAGGGTGAGATACCGACAAATGGATATATCACACAACAACCATATACATGATACATACATCACATAATCATATAAGCAGTTAAATCATGCATATACATAACATAACAGTGTTATATCAAAGGGTCTCAAACCCGCACAGTCAATCTTTTGAAAATATGCATGACACTTCAATATCAGGCTCTAACTTAATCTCATGAGATATCAACACCGTTTTTCACTGGAGAAGTATTAGAGTTGGTCAATCTCTAGCCCATCGGGAAGTTTCCTCCTTACCCTCATGCATTAAGGTCTCAGGACGAGCAACGTCACATGTGCCTCTTCACTCGGTTTACATGGACAGACTCCCAGATACCATCTTTTGTATCTGATTTATTCATCAATAGCACGTCTGCTTGGGGAAATGCACATGAGAAAATATTTTATTTAAAAGGTTTTCTTTGTGTTCATTCTTTTTCGCTGTCGCAGCTCAAAGCTAACGACTTAATCATCATTTCCCCATCACTTGAAAACTTAGAAGCATAGGACACACAAATCAATGCTCAATCACAACGCCCGAGACCGATGCACCAGTCCTAGGCTTGTGGTCGTAGAAAACAACCTTCACCTTTAATCATGTTCATCACACGCGGTTAGAATACACAGTCCAACACAACGTGATTAGGACCTAAGTCCATCACAACGAAATCAGAACGAACTGTCCTCAATTTCGAGAATTGGACTCTCAGTCCATAACATCATAGACAGGACTCGTAGTCCCGAATTAACACTGATCCAAGATCACGTGCCATAACATCATAACCAGGACTCGTAGTCCCGAATTAACACTGATCCAAGATCACGTGCCATAACATCATAACCAGGACTCGTAGTCCCGAATTAACATTGATTCAAGATCACGTGCGCATCACGTCTCGCGTTCTAGATTCTCTTTCTTAAGTACTTATTTTTCTTTCAGTGAAAAACAAATTCAAAACCGAAT
>JAUPTC010000071.1:63772-100772 GCA_030762895.1 Sophora flavescens | reverse complement strand
CTATTTATGTCGTAAAACCCTGTTTTTAACTCAAAACACTAATTCAAACCCAAAACCTAAATTTTGACCCTAAACCCTATTTTTGTCAAAACCCAAATTCAAACCCCGAACCCTAATTTTGACCCAAAACCTTAATTTGGACCCAAAACCAAAATTTTGACCCAAGACCCTATTTTTAACCCAAATCCCTAATTTTGATCAAAAACCCTAATTTCGACTTAAAACCCTAATTTAGACCCAAAACCCTAAATTTGACCCAAAACACTAATTTAGACCCAAACCCTAATTTTAACCAAAAACCCTAATTCTAACCCTAATTTAGACCCAAACCCCTAATTCTAACCCTATTTTTGTCCCAAAACCCTATTTTTAACTCAAAACCCTAATTCAAACCCTAAAACCAAAAATTGACCCTAAACCCCAAATTTAACCTGAACAATCATTTTGACCGAAACCTAAATTTCAACCCAAAACCTAAATTTTGACCCTAAACCCTAAATTTAACCCTAACCCTAAATTTTCACCCGAACCCTAATTTCAACCCAAAGTCCTAATTTTGACGCAAAACCCAAATTCGACCCTAAATTTGACCCAAAACCCCAATTTAACCCAAATTCCACCCTATTTTTAACCCAAAACCCTAATTCTAACACAAAACCCTAATTCGACCCTATTTTTGTCAGAAACCCTATTTTTAACTCAACCCTAATTCAAACCATCAACCCAAATTTTGACCCTAAATCCAAAATTTAACCCATAACCCAAATTTTGACTCAAATCCTAAACCCTTATCTTGACCCTAAACCCTAATTTTGATCCTAAACCCTAATTCAAACCCTAAACCATAACTCGAACACTATTTTTGACCTAAAACACCATTTAAACTCAAAACCCTAATTCAAACCCAAAACCCTATTTTTACCCTAAACCCTAAATTTGACCTAACCCCGATTTTGACCAAACCCTATTTTTAACCCAAACCCAAATTCTAACCCTATTTTGGACCCAAAACCCTATTTTAACCAAACCCATTCAACCCTATTTTGGACCCAAAACCCTATTTTTAACTCAAACCCTAATTCAAACCCTAGTTTTGACCGTAAACGCAAATTTTGACACAAAACAATAATTCAAACCCTAATTTAGACCCAAAACCCTAATTCTAACCCTATTTTTGTCCCAAAACCATTTTTTTAATCCTAAACCTTAATTTTGACACAAAACTCAAATGTTGACCCAAAACCCTAATTCTAACCCTAATTTAGACCCAAACCCTTAATTATAACCCTATTTTGTCCCAAAACATTATTTTTAAATCAAAACCTTAATTCAAACCCTAAACCCCAATTTTGACCCTAAACCCTAAATTTGAACCTAACCTAATTTTGACCAAACCCTAATTTTAACCCAAAACCCTAATTTCAAACCAAAGCCCTAATTTTGACCCAAACCCTAATTCGATCCTAATTTTTACCCAAAACCCTTTTTTAACTCAAAACCCTAATTCAAACCCTAAACCCTAATTTTGACCCAAAACCATAATTTGGACCCAAACCAAATTTTGACCAAACCCTAATAATAACCCAACGCCATAATTTTGACCCAAAACCCTAATTCGACCCAAACCCTATTTTTAACCCAAAACCTTAATTCAAACCTAAACCCTAATTTTGATCCTAAACCCCAAATTTGACGCAAAACCCTAATTGAAACCCTAACTCGAACCCTATTTTTGACCCAAAGCCCTATTTTAAACTCAAAACCCGAATTCAAACCCTTAACCTTAAACATGACCCTGAACCCTAAATTTGACACGAAACCCTAATTTTAACCCGAATCCCTAATTGTAACCCTATTTTTGACCCAAAACCATATTTTTAACTCAAAACCCTAATTCAAACCCTAAACCCTAATTTTGACCCAAAACCCTAATTTGGACACAAAACCGAAATTTTGACCCCAAAACCCTAATTATAACCCAAAGCCCTAATTCGACCCAAAACCCTAATTCTAATCCTAATTTAGACCCAAAACCCTAATTCTAATCCTATTTATGTCGTAAAACCCTGTTTTTAACTCAAAACACTAATTCAAACCCAAAAACCTAAATTTTGACCCAAGACCCTATTTTTTTGTCAAAACCCAAATTCAAACCCGAAACCCTAATTTTGACCCAAACCTAATTTGGACCCAAACCAAAATTTTGACCCAAGACCCTATTTTTAACCCAAATCCCTAATTTTGATCAAAACCCTAATTCGACTTAAAACCCTAATTTAGACCCAAAACCCTAAATTTGACCCAAAACACTAATTTAGACCCAAACCCTAATTTTAACCAAAACCCTAATTCTAACCCTAACTTAGACCCAAACCCCTAACTCTAACCCTATTTTTGTCCCAAAACCCTATTTTTAACTCAAAACCCTAATTCAAACCCTAAAACCAAAAATTGACCCTAAACCCCAAATTTAACCTGAACAATCATTTTGACCGAAACCTAAATTTCAACCCCAAAACCTAAATTTTGACCCTAAACCCTAAATTTAACCCTAACCCTAAATTTTCACCCGAACCCTAATTTCAACCCAAAGTCCTAATTTTGACGCAAAACCCAATTCGACCCTAAATTTGACCCAAAACCCCAATTTAACCCAAATTCAACCCTATTTTTAACCCAAAACCCTAATTCTAACACAAAACCCTAATTCAGACCCTATTTTTGTCAGGAAACCCTATTTTTAACTCAACCCTAATTCAAACCATCAACCCAAATTTTGACCCTAATCCAAAATTTAACCCAAACCCAAATTTTGACTCAAATCCTAAACCCTTATCTTGACCCTAAACCCTAATTTTGATCCTAAACCCTAATTCAAACCCTAAACCATAACTCGAACACTATTTTTGACCTAAAACCATTTAAACTCAAAACCCTAATTCAAACCCAAAACCCTATTTTTACCCTAAACCCTAAATTTGACCTAACCCCGATTTTGACCAAACCCTATTTTAAACCAGAAACCCAAATTCTAACCCTATTTTGACCCAAAACCCTATTTTAACCCAAACCCAAATTCTAACCTATTTTGGACCCAAACCCTATTTTAACTCAAACTAATTCAAACCCTAATTTTGACCGTAAACGCAAAATTTGACACAAAACAATAATTCAAACCCTAATTTAGACCCAAAACCCTAATTCTAACCCTATTTTTGTCCCAAAACCATTTTTTTAATCCTAAACCTTAATTTTGACATAAAACTCAAATGTTGACCCAAAACCCTAATTCTAACCCTAATTCAGACCCAAACCCTTAATTATAACCCTATTTTGTCCCAAAACATTATTTTTAAAGCAAAACCTTAATTCAAACCCTAAACCCCAATTTTGACCCTAAACCCTAAATTTGAACCTGAACCTTAATTTTGACCAAACCCTAATTTTAACCCAAAACCCTAATTTCAAACCAAAGCCCTAATTTTGACCCAAAACCCTAATTCGATCCTAATTTTGACCCAAAACCCCTTTTTTAACTCAAACCCTAATTCAAACCCTAAACCCTAATTTTGACCCAAAACCATAATTTGGACCAAACCAAATTTTGACCAAACCCTAATAATAACCCAACCCATAATTTTGACCCAAAACCCTAATTCGACCCAAAACCCTATTTTTAACCCAAAACCTTAATTCAACCCTCAACCCTAATTTTGATCCTAAACCCCAAATATGACGCAAAACCCTAATTGAAACCCTAACTCGAACCCTATTTTTGACCCAAAGCCCTATTTTAAACTCAAAACCCGAATTCAAACCCTTAACCTTAAACATGACCCTGAACCCTAAATTTGACACGAAACCCTAATTTTAACCCGAATCCCTAATTGTAACCCTATTTTTGACCCAAAACCATATTTTTAACTCAAAACCCTAATTCAAACCCTAAACCCTAATTTTGACCCAAAACCCTAATTTGGACACAAAACCGAAATTTTGACCCCAAAACCCTAATTATAACCCAAAGCCCTAATTCTGACCCAAAACCCTAATTCTAATCCTAATTTAGACCCAAAACCCTAATTCTAATCCTATTTATGTCGTAAAACCCTGTTTTTAACTCAAAACACTAATTCAAACCCAAAACCTAAATTTTGACCCTAAACCCTATTTTTTTGTCAAAACCCAAATTCAAACCCGAACCCTAATTTTGACCCAAAACCTTAATTTGGACCCAAAACCAAAATTTTGACCCAAGACCCTATTTTTAACCCAAATCCCTAATTTTGATCAAAAACCCTAATTCGACTTAAAACCCTAATTTAGACCCAAAACCCTAAATTTGACCCAAAACACTAATTTAGACCCAAACCCTAATTTTAACCAAAACCCTAATTCTAACCCTAATTTAGACCCAAACCCCTAACTCTAACCCTATTTTTGTCCCAAAACCCTATTTTTAACTCAAAACCCTAATTCAAACCCTAAAACCAAAATTGACCCTAAACCCCAAATTTAACCCTTAACAATCATTTTGACCTGAACCTAAATTTCAACCCAAAACCTAAATTTTGACCCTAAACCCTAAATTTAACCTAACCCTAAATTTTCACCTTAACCCTAATTTCAACCCAAAGTCCTAATTTTGACGCAAAACCCAAATTCGACCCTAAATTTGACCCAGAACCCCAATTTAACCCAAATTCGGACCATATTTTTATCCCAACACCCTAATTCTAAAACAAACCCTAATTCAGACCTATTTTTGTCAGAAACCCTATTTTTAACTCAACCCTAATTCAAACCATCAACCCAAATTTTGACCCTAAATCCAAAATTTAACCTAACCCAAATTTTGACTCAAATCCTAAACCCTTATCTTGACCCTAAACCCTAATTTTGATCCTAAACCCTAATTCAAACCCTAAACCATAACTCGAACACTATTTTTGACCTAAACTCCTAAAACCCTATTTTTTACCCTAAACCCTAAATTTGACCCAGAACCCTGATTTTGACCCGAAACCCTATTTTTAACCCGAAACCCAAATTCTAACCCTATTTTGGACACGAAACCCTATTTTTAACCCGAAACCCAAATTCTAACCATATTTTGGACCCAAAACCCTATTTTTAACTCAAAACCCTAATTCAAACCCTAGTTTTGACCGTAAACGCAAATTTTGACACAAAACAATAATTCAAACCCTAATTTAGACCCAAAACCCTAATTCTAACCCTATTTTTGTCCCAAAACCATTTTTTTAATCCTAAACCTTAATTTTGACACAAAACTCAAATGTTGACCCAAAACCCTAATTCTAACCCTAATTTAGACCCAAACCCTTAATTATAACCCTATTTTGTCCCAAAACATTATTTTTAAATCAAAACCTTAATTCAAACCCTAAACCCCAATTTTGACCCTAAACCCTAAATTTGAACCAGAACCTTAATTTTGACCTGAAACCCTAATTTTAACCCAAAACCCTAATTTCAAACCAAAGCCCTAATTTTGACCCAAAACCCTAATTCTGATCCTAATTTTTACCCAAAACCCCTTTTTTTTAACTCAAAACCCTAATTCAAACCCTAAACCCTAATTTTGACCCAAAACCATAATTTGGACCCGAAACTGAAATTTTGACCCGAAACCCTAATAATAACCCAACGCCATAATTTTGACCCAAAACCCTAATTCTGACCCAAAACCCTATTTTTAACCCAAAACCTTAATTCAAACCCTCAACCCTAATTTTGATCCTAAACCCCAAATTTGACCCAAAACCCTAATTGAAACCCTAACTCGAACCCTATTTTTGACCCAAAGCCCTATTTTAAACTCAAAACCCGAATTCAAACCCTTAACCTTAAACATGACCCAGAACCCTAAATTTGACACGAAACCCTAATTTTAACCCGAATCCCTAATTGTAACCCTATTTTTGACCCAAAACCATATTTTTAACTCAAAACCCTAATTCAAACCCTAAAACCTAATTTTGACCCAAAACCCTAATTTGGACACTACATAAATTTTGACCACAAAACCCTAATTATTACCCAAATCACTAATTCTGACCCAAAACCCTAATTCTAATCCTAATTTAGTCCCAAAACCCTAATTCTAATCCTATTTATGTCGTAAAACCCTGTTTTTAACTCAAAACACTAATTCAAACCCAAAAACCTAAATTTTGACCCTAAACCCTATTTTTTTTGTCAAAACCCAAATTCAAACCCTGAACCCTAATTTTGACCCAAAACCTTAATTTGGACCCAAAACCAAAATTTTGACCCAAGACCCTATTTTTAACCCAAATCCCTAATTTTGATCAAAAACCCTAATTCTGACTTAAAACCCTAATTTAGACCCAAAACCCTAAATTTGACCCAAAACACTAATTTAGACCCGAAACCCTAATTTTAACCAAAAACCCTAATTCTAACCCTAACTTAGACCCAAACCCCTAACTCTAACCCTATTTTTGTCCCAAAACCCTATTTTTAACTCAAAACCCTAATTCAAACCCTAAAACCAAAAATTGACCCTAAACCCCAAATTTAACCCAGAACAATCATTTTGACCTGGAACCTAAATTTCAACCCAAAAACCTAAATTTTGACCCTAAACCCTAAATTTAACCCAGAACCCTAAATTTTCACCCATTACCCTAATTTCAACCCAAAGTCCTAATTTTGACGCAAAACCCAAATTCTGACCCTAAATTTGACCCAAAACCCCAATTTAACCCAAATTCTGACCCTATTTTTAACCCAAAACCCTAATTCTAACACAAAACCCTAATTCCGACCCTATTTTTGTCAGGAAACCCTATTTTTAACTCAACCCTAATTCAAACCATCAACCCAAATTTTGACCCTAAATCCAAAATTTAACCCAGAACCCAAATTTTGACTCGAAATCCTAAACCCTTATCTTGACCCTAAACCCTAATTTTGATCCTAAACCCTAATTCAAACCCTAAACCATAACTCGAACACTATTTTTGACCTAAAATCCTATTTAAACTCAAAACCCTAATTCAAACCCAAAACCCTATTTTTTACCCTAAACACTAAATTTGACCCTAACCCCGATTTTGCCCTCCAAACCCTTTTAAACCCGAAACCCAAATTCTAACCCTATTTTGGACCCAAAACCCTATTTTTAACTCAAAACCCTAATTCAAACCCTAATTTTGACCGTAAACGCAAAATTTGACACAAAACAATAATTCAAACCCTAATTTAGACCCAAAACCCTAATTCTAACCCTATTTTTGTCCCAAACCCTTAATTTTAACCCTAAACCTTAATTTTGACACAAAACTCAAATGTTGACCCAAACCCTAATTCTAACCCTAATTTAGACCCAAACCCTTAAATATAACCCTATTTTGTCCCAAAACATTATTTTTAAATCAAAACCTTAATTCAAACCCTAAACCCCAATTTTGACCCTAAACCCTAAATTTGAACCAACCTTAATTTTGACCTGAAACCCTAATTTTAACCCAAAACCCTAATTTAAACCAAAGCCCTAATTTTGACCCAAAACCCTAATTGATCCTAATTTTGACCCAAAACCCCTTTTTTAACTCAAACCCTAATTCAAACCCTAAACCCTAATTTTGACCCAAACCATAATTTGGACCCAAACCAAATTTTGACCAAACCCTAATAATAACCCAACGCCATAATTTTGACCCGAAACCCTAATTCTGACCCAAACCCTATTTTTAACCCAAAACCTTAATTCAAACCCTCAACCCTAATTTTGATCCTAAACCCCAAATTTGACGCAAAACCCTAATTGAAACCCTAACTCGAACCCTATTTTTGACCCAAAGCCCTATTTTAAACTCAAAACCCGAATTCAAACCCTTAACCTTAAACATGACCCAGAACCCTAAATTTGACACGAAACCCTAATTTTAACCCGAATCCCTAATTGTAACCCTATTTTTGACCCAAAACCATATTTTTAACTCAAAACCCTAATTCAAACCCTAAACCCTAATTTTGACCCAAAACCCTAATTTGGACACAAAACCGAAATTTTGACCCCAAAACCCTAATTATAACCCAAAGCCCTAATTCTGACCCAAAACCCTAATTCTAATCCTAATTTAGACCCAAAACCCTAATTCTAATCCTATTTATGTCGTAAAACCCTGTTTTTAACTCAAAACACTAATTCAAACCCAAAACCTAAATTTTGACCCTAAACCCTATTTTTTTGTCAAAACCCAAATTCAAACCCCGAACCCTAATTTTGACCAAAACCTAATTTGGACCCAAAACCAAAATTTTGACCCAAGACCCTATTTTTAACCCAAATCCCTAATTTTGATCAAAAACCCTAATTCGACTTAAAACCCTAATTTAGACCCAAAACCCTAAATTTGACCCAAAACACTAATTTAGACCCAAACCCTAATTTTAACCAAAACCCTAATTCTAACCCTAATTTAGACCCAAACCCCTAATTCTAACCCTTTTTTTGTTCCAAAAACCTTTTTTTTACTTCAAAACCATATTTAAAACCGTAAAACCAAAATTGACCCTAAACCCCAAATTTAACCTGAACAATCATTTTGACTGAACCTAAATTTCAACCCAAAACCTAAATTTTGACCCTAAACCCTAAATTTAACCCTAACCCTAAATTTTCCCCGTAACCCTAATTTCAACCCAAAGTCCTAATTTTGACGCAAACCCCAATTCGACCCTAAATTTGACCCAAAACCCCAATTTAACCCAAATCCAACCCTATTTTAACCCAAAACCCTAATTCTAACACAAAACCCTAATTCAGACCCTATTTTTGTCAGGAAACCCTATTTTTAACTCAACCCTAATTCAAACCATCAACCCAAATTTTGACTCGAAATCCTAAACCCTTATCTTGACCCTAAACCCTAATTTTGATCCTAAACCCTAATTCAAACCCTAAACCATAACTCGAACACTATTTTTGACCTAAAACCCTAATTCAAACCCAAAACCCTATTTTTTACCCTAAACCCTAAATTTGACCCAGAACCCTGATTTTGACCCGAAACCCTATTTTTAACCCGAAACCCAAATTCTAACCCTATTTTGGACCCAAAACCCTATTTTTAACTCAAAACCCTAATTCAAACCCTAGTTTTGACCGTAAACGCAAATTTTGACACAAAACAATAATTCAAACCCTAATTTAGACCCAAAACCCTAATTCTAACCCTATTTTTGTCCCAAAACCATTTTTTTAATCCTAAACCTTAATTTTGACACAAAACTCAAATGTTGACCCAAAACCCTAATTCTAACCCTAATTTAGACCCAAACCCTTAATTATAACCCTATTTTGTCCCAAAACATTATTTTTAAATCAAAACCTTAATTCAAACCCTAAACCCCAATTTTGACCCTAAACCCTAAATTTGAACCAGAACCTTAATTTTGACCTGAAACCCTAATTTTAACCCAAAACCCTAATTTCAAACCAAAGCCCTAATTTTGACCCAAAACCCTAATTCTGATCCTAATTTTGACCCAAAACCCCTTTTTTTTAACTCAAAACCCTAATTCAAACCCTAAACCCTAATTTTGACCCAAAACCATAATTTGGACCCGAAACCGAAATTTTGACCCGAAACCCTAATAATAACCCAACGCCATAATTTTGACCCAAAACCCTAATTCTGACCCAAAACCCTATTTTTAACCCAAAACCTTAATTCAAACCCTCAACCCTAATTTTGATCCTAAACCCCAAATTTGACGCAAAACCCTAATTGAAACCCTAACTCGAACCCTATTTTTGACCCAAAGCCCTATTTTAAACTCAAAACCCGAATTCAAACCCTTAACCTTAAACATGACCCAGAACCCTAAATTTGACACGAAACCCTAATTTTAACCCGAATCCCTAATTGTAACCCTATTTTTGACCCAAAACCATATTTTTAACTCAAAACCCTAATTCAAACCCTAAACCCTAATTTTGACCCAAAACCCTAATTTGGACACAAAACCGAAATTTTGACCCCAAAACCCTAATTATAACCCAAAGCCCTAATTCTGACCCAAAACCCTAATTCTAATCCTAATTTAGACCCAAAACCCTAATTCTAATCCTATTTATGTCGTAAAACCCTGTTTTTAACTCAAAACACTAATTCAAACCCAAAAACCTAAATTTTGACCCTAAACCCTATTTTTTTGTCAAAACCCAAATTCAAACCCTGAACCCTAATTTTGACCCAAAACCAAAATTTTGACCCAAGACCCTATTTTTAACCCAAATCCCTAATTTTGATCAAAAACCCTAATTCTGACTTAAAACCCTAATTTAGACCCAAAACCCTAAATTTGACCCAAAACACTAATTTAGACCCGAAACCCTAATTTTAACCAAAAACCCTAATTCTAACCCTAATTTAGACCCAAACCCCTAATTCTAACCCTATTTTTGTCCCAAAACCCTATTTTTAACTCAAAACCCTAATTCAAACCCTAAAACCAAAAATTGACCCTAAACCCCAAATTTAACCTGAACAATCATTTTGACCGAAACCTAAATTTCAACCCAAAACCTAAATTTTGACCCTAAACCCTAAATTTAACCCTAACCCTAAATTTTCACCGTAACCCTAATTTCAACCCAAAGTCCTAATTTTGACGCAAAACCCAAATTCTGACCCTAAATTTGACCCAAAACCCCAATTTAACCCAAATTCTGACCCTATTTTTAACCCAAAACCCTAATTCTAACACAAAACCCTAATTCAGACCCTATTTTTGTCAGGAAACCCTATTTTTAACTCAACCCTAATTCAAACCATCAACCCAAATTTTGACCCTAAATCCAAAATTTAACCCAGAACCCAAATTTTGACTCGAAATCCTAAACCCTTATCTTGACCCTAAACCCTAATTTTGATCCTAAACCCTAATTCAAACCCTAAACCATAACTCGAACACTATTTTTGACCTAAAACCCTATTTAAACTCAAAACCCTAATTCAAACCCAAAACCCTATTTTTAACTCAAAACCCTAAATTTTAACCCGAAACCCAAAATCTAACCCTATTTTGGACCCAAAACCCTATTTTTAACCCGAAACCCAAATTCTAACCCTATTTTGGACCCAAAACCCTATTTTTAACTCAAAACCCTAATTCAAACCCTAATTTTGACCGTAAACGCAAAATTTGACACAAAACAATAATTCAAACCCTAATTTAGACCCAAAACCCTAATTCTAACCCTATTTTTGTCCCAAAACCATTTTTTTAATCCTAAACCTTAATTTTGACCCAAAACTCAAATGTTGACCCAAAACCCTAATTCTAACCCTAATTTAGACCCAAACCCTTAATTATAACCCTATTTTGTCCCAAAACCTTATTTTTAAATCAAAACCTTAATTCAAACCCTAAACCCCAATTTTGACCCTAAACCCTAAATTTGAACAAGAACCTTAATTTTGACCAGAAACCCTAATTTTAACCCAAAACCCTAATTTTAAACTAATTCTGATCCTAATTTTGACCCAAAACCCTAATTCTGATCCTAATTTTGACCCAAAACCCCTTTTTTTTAACTCAAAACCCTAATTCAAACCCTAAACCCTAATTTTGACCCAAAACCATAATTTGGACCCGAAACCGAAATTTTGACCCGAAACCCTAATAATAACCCAACGCCATAATTTTGACCCAAAACCCTAATTCTGACCCAAAACCCTATTTTTAACCCAAAACCTTAATTCAAACCCTCAACCCTAATTTTGATCCTAAACCCCAAATTTGACGCAAAACCCTAATTGAAACCCTAACTCGAACCCTATTTTTGACCCAAAGCCCTATTTTAAACTCAAAACCCGAATTCAAACCCTTAACCTTAAACATGACCCTGAACCCTAAATTTGACACGAAACCCTAATTTTAACCCGAATCCCTAATTGTAACCCTATTTTTGACCCAAAACCATATTTTTAACTCAAAACCCTAATTCAAACCCTAAACCCTAATTTTGACCCAAAACCCTAATTTGGACACAAAACCGAAATTTTGACCCCAAAACCCTAATTATAACCCAAAGCCCTAATTCTGACCCAAAACCCTAATTCTAATCCTAATTTAGACCCAAAACCCTAATTCTAATCCTATTTATGTCGTAAAACCCTGTTTTTAACTCAAAACACTAATTCAAACCCAAAAGCCTAAATTTTGACCCTAAACCCTATTTTTTTGTCAAAACCCAAATTCAAACCCTGAACCCTAATTTTGACCCAAAACCTTAATTTGGACCCAAAACCAAAATTTTGACCCAAGACCCTATTTTTAACCCAAATCCCTAATTTTGATCAAAAACCCTAATTCTGACTTAAAACCCTAATTTAGACCCAAAACCCTACATTTGACCCAAAACACTAATTTAGACCCGAAACCCTAATTTTAACA
Source organism: Sophora flavescens (assembly GCA_030762895.1). NCBI lineage: Eukaryota > Viridiplantae > Streptophyta > Magnoliopsida > Fabales > Fabaceae > Sophora > Sophora flavescens. Next base: position 88,313 of record JAUPTC010000071.1, on the reverse strand, counting down.
AAAAACCCTAATTTAGACCCAAACCCCTAATTCTAACCCTATTTTTGTCCCAAAACCCTATTTTTAACTCAAAACCCTAATTCAAACCCTAAAACCAAAAATTGACCCTAAACCCCAAATTTAACCCAGAACAATCATTTTGACCTGAAACCTAAATTTCAACCCAAAAACCTAAATTTTGACCCTAAACCCTAAATTTAACCCTTAACCCTAAATTTTCACCCTAACCCTAATTTCAACCCAAAGTCCTAATTTTGACGCAAACCCAATTTGACCCTAAATTTGACCCAAAACCCCAATTTAACCCAAATTCCACCCTATTTTTAACCCAAAACCCTAATTCTAACACAAAACCCTAATTAGACCCTATTTTGTCAGAAACCCTATTTTTAACTCAACCCTAATTCAAACCATCAACCCAAATTTTGACCCTAAATCCAAAATTTAACCCTAACCCAAATTTTGACTCAAATCCTAAACCCTTATCTTGACCCTAAACCCTAATTTTGATCCTAAACCCTAATTCAAACCCTAAACCATAACTCGAACACTATTTTTGACCTAAAACCCATTAAACTCAAACCCTAATTCAAACCCAAAACCCTATTTTTACCCTACCCTAAATTTGACCCAGAACCCTGATTTTGACCCGAAACCCTATTTTTAACCCGAAACCCACATTCTAACCCTATTTTGGACCCAAAACCCTATTTTTAACTCAAAACCCTAATTCAAACCCTAATTTTGACCGTAAACGCAAAATTTGACACAAAACAATAATTCAAACCCTAATTTAGACCCAAAACCCTAATTCTAACCCTATTTTTGTCCCAAAACCATTTTTTAATCCTAAACCTTAATTTTGACCCAAAACTCAAATGTTGACCCAAAACCCTAATTCTAACCCTAATTTAGACCCAAACCCTTAATTTTAACCCTATTTTGTCCCAAAACCTTATTTTTAAATCAAAACCCTAATTCAAACCCTAAACCCTAATTCTGACCCAAAACCCTAAATTTGAACTAACCTTAATTTTGACTCAAACCCTAATTTTAATCCAAAACCCTAATTTTAAACCAAAGCCCTAATTTTGACCCAAAACCCTAATTCTGATCCTAATTTTGACCCAAAACCCCTTTTTTTTAACTCAAAACCCTAATTCAAACCCTAAACCCTAATTTTGACCCAAAACCATAATTTGGACCCAAACCAAATTTTGACCAAACCCTAATAATAACCCAACGCCATAATTTTGACCCAAAACCCTAATTCTGACCCAAAACCCTATTTTTAACCCAAAACCTTAATTCAAACCCTAAACCCTAATTTTGATCCTAAACCCCAAATTTGACGCAAAACCCTAATTGAAACCCTAACTCGAACCCTATTTTTGACCCAAAGCCCTATTTTAAACTCAAAACCCGAATTCAAACCCTTAACCTTAAACATGACCCAGAACCCTAAATTTGACACGAAACCCTAATTTTAACCCGAATCCCTAATTGTAACCCTATTTTTGACCCAAAACCATATTTTTAACTCAAAACCCTAATTCAAACCCTAAACCCTAATTTTGACCCAAAACCCTAATTTGGACACAAAACCGAAATTTTGACCCCAAAACCCTAATTATAACCCAAAGCCCTAATTCTGACCCAAAACCCTAATTCTAATCCTAATTTAGACCCAAAACCCTAATTCTAATCCTATTTATGTCGTAAAACCCTGTTTTTAACTCAAAACACTAATTCAAACCCAAAAACCTAAATTTTGACCCTAAACCCTATTTTTTTGTCAAAACCCAAATTCAAACCCTGAACCCTAATTTTGACCCAAAACCTTAATTTGGACCCAAAACCAAAATTTTGACCCAAGACCCTATTTTTAACCCAAATCCCTAATTTTGATCAAAAACCCTAATTCTGACTTAAAACCCTAATTTAGACCCAAAACCCTAAATTTGACCCAAAACACTAATTTAGACCCGAAACCCTAATTTTAACCCTAATTTAGACCCAAACCCCTAATTCTAACCCTATTTTTGTCCCAAAACCCTATTTTTAACTCAAAACCCTAATTCAAACCCTAAAACCAAAAATTGACTCTAAACCCCAAATTTAACCCAGAACAATAATTTTGACCTGAAACCTAAATTTCAACCCAAAAACCTAAATTTTGACCCTAAACCCTAAATTTAATCCGGAACCCTAAATTTTCACCCAGAACCCTAATTTCAACCCAAAGTCCTAATTTTGACGCAAAACCCAAATTCTGACCCTAAATTTGACCCAAAACCCCAATTTAACCCAAATTCTGACCCTATTTTTAACCCAAAACCCTAATTCTAACACAAAACCCTAATTCAGACCCTATTTTTGTCAGGAAACCCTATTTTTAACTCAACCCTAATTCAAACCATCAACCCAAATTTTGACCCTAAATCCAAAATTTAACCCAGAACCCAAATTTTGACTCGAAATCCTAAACCCTTATCTTGACCCTAAACCCTAATTTTGATCCTAAACCCTAATTCAAACCCTAAACCATAACTCGAACACTATTTTTGACCTAAAATCCTATTTAAACTCAAAACCCTAATTCAAACCCAAAACCCTATTTTTTACCCTAAACCCTAAATTTGACCCAGAACCCTGATTTTGACCCGAAACCCTATTTTAAACCCGAAACCCAAATTCTAACCCTATTTTGGACCCAAAACCCTATTTTTAACTCAAAACCCTAATTCAAACCCTAATTTTGACCGTAAACGCAAAATTTGACACAAAACAATAATTCAAACCCTAATTTAGACCCAAAACCCTAATTCTAACCCTATTTTTGCCCCAAAACAATTTTTTTAATCCTAAACCTCAATTTTGACCCAAAACTCAAATGTTGACCCAAAACCCTAATTCTAACCCTAATTTAGACCCAAACCCTTAATTATAACCCTATTTTGTCCCAAAACCTTATTTTTAAATCAAAACCTTAATTCAAACCCTAAACCCCTCTATTGACCCTAAACACTAAATTTGAACCATCACCTTAATTTTGACCTGAAACCCTAATTTTAACCCAAAACCCTAATTTTAAACCAAAGCCCTAATTTTGACCCAAAACCCTAATTATGATCCTAATTTTGACCCAAAACCCCTTTTTTTTAACTCAAAACCCTAATTCAAACCCTAAACCCTAATTTTGACCCAAAACCATAATTTGGACCCAAACCAAATTTTGACCCTAAACCCTAATAATAACCCAACGCCATAATTTTGACCCAAAACCCTAATTCTGACCCAAAACCCTATTTTTAACCCAAAACCTTAATTCAAACCCTAAACCCTAATTTTGATCCTAAACCCCAAATTTGACGCAAAACCCTAATTGAAACCCTAACTCGAACCCTATTTTTGACCCAAAGCCCTATTTTAAACTCAAAACCCGAATTCAAACCCTTAACCTTAAACATGACCGTAACCCTAAATTTGACACGAAACCCTAATTTTAACCCGAATCCCTAATTGTAACCCTATTTTTGACCCAAAACCATATTTTTAACTCAAAACCCTAATTCAAACCCTAAACCCTAATTTTGACCCAAAACCCTAATTTGGACACAAAACCGAAATTTTGACCCCAAAACCCTAATTATAACCCAAAGCCCTAATTCTGACCCAAAACCCTAATTCTAATCCTAATTTAGACCCAAAACCCTAATTCTAATCCTATTTATGTCGTAAAACCCTATTTTTAACTCAAAACACTAATTCAAACCCAAAAACCTAAATTTTGACCCTAAACCCTATTTTTTTGTCAAAACCCAAATTCAAACCCTGAACCCTAATTTGGACCCAAAACCAAAATTTTGACCCAAGACCCTATTTTTAACCCAAATCCCTAATTTTGATCAAAAACCCTAATTCTGACTTAAAACCCTAATTTAGACCCAAAACCCTAAATTTGACCCAAAACACTAATTTAGACCCGAAACCCTAATTTTAACCAAAAACCCTAATTCTAACCCTAATTTAGACCCAAACCCCTAATTCTAACCCTATTTTTGTCCCAAAACCCTATTTTTAACTCAAAACCCTAATTCAAACCCTAAAACCAAAAATTGACCCTAAACCCCAAATTTAACCCAGAACAATAATTTTGACCTGAAACCTAAATTTCAACCCAAAAACCTAAATTTTGACCCTAAACCCTAAATTTAATCCGGAACCCTAAATTTTCACCTAACCCTAATTTCAACCCAAAGTCCTAATTTTGACGCAAAACCCAAATTCGACCCTAAATTTGACCCAAAACCCCAATTTAACCCAAATTCGACCTATTTTTAACCCAAAACCCTAATTCTAACACAAAACCCTAATTCGGACCCTATTTTTGTCGAAACCCTATTTTTAACTCAACCCTAATTCAAACCATCAACCCAAATTTTGACCCTAAATCCAAAATTTAACCCAACCCAAATTTTGACTCAAATCCTAAACCCTTATCTTGACCCTAAACCCTAATTTTGATCCTAAACCCTAATTCAAACCCTAAACCATAACTCGAACACTATTTTTGACCTAAACTTCCCTATTTTAACTCTAAACCCTAATTCAAACCCAAAACCCTATTTTTACCCTAAACCCTAATTTTGACCTCTAACCCTATTTTGGACACGAAACCCTATTTTTAACCCGAAACCCAAATTCTAACCATATTTTGGACCCAAAACCCTATTTTTAACTCAAAACCCTAATTCAAACCCTAGTTTTGACCGTAAACGCAAATTTTGACACAAAACAATAATTCAAACCCTAATTTCGACCCAAAACCCTAATTCTAACCCTATTTTTGTCCCAAAACCATTTTTTTAATCCTAAACCTTAATTTTGACACAAAACTCAAATGTTGACCCAAAACCCTAATTCTAACCCTAATTTAGACCCAAACCCTTAATTATAACCCTATTTTGTCCCAAAACATTATTTTTAAATCAAAACCTTAATTCAAACCCTAAACCCCAATTTTGACCCTAAACCCTAAATTTGAACCAGAACCTTAATTTTGACCTGAAACCCTAATTTTAACCCAAAACCCTAATTTTTAACCCAAACCCTAATTTTGACCCAAAACCCTAATTTCGATCCTAATTTTGACCCAAAACCCTTTTTTAACTCAAAACCCTAATTCAAACCCTAAACCCTAATTTTGACCCAAAACCATAATTTGGACCCAAACCAAATTTTGACCAAACCCTAATAATAACTCAACGCCTTAATTTTGACCCAAAACCCTAATTCTGACACAAAACCCTATTTTTAACACAAAACCTTAATTCAAACCCTAAACCCTAATTTTGACGCAAAACCCAAAATTTGACGCAAAACCCTAATTCAAACCCTTACTCGAACCCTATTTTTGACCCAAAGCCCTATTTTAAACTCAAAACCCGAATTCAAACCCTAAACCCTAAACTTGACCGAGAACCCTAAATTTGACCCGAAACCCTAATTTTAACCCGAATCCCTAATTGTAACCCTATTTTTGACCCAAAACCCTATTTTTAACTCAAAACCCTAATTCAAACCCTAAACCCTAATTTTGACCTAAAACCCTAATTTGGACACAAACCAAATTTTGACCCCAAAACCCTAATTATAACCCAAAGCCCTAATTCTGACCCAAAACCCTAATTCTAATCCTAATTTAGACCCAAAACCCTAATTCTAATCCTATTTATGTCGTAAAACCCTGTTTTTAACTCAAAACACTAATTCAAACCCAAAAACCTAAATTTTGACCCTAAACCCTATTTTTTTGTCAAAACCCAAATTCAAACCCTGAACCCTAATTTTGAACCAAAACCCTAATTTGGACCCCAAACCAATATTTTGACCCATGACCCTATTTTTAACCCCAATCCCTAATTTTGATCCAAAACCCTAATTCTGACTTAAAACCCTAATTTAGACCCAAAACCCTAAATTTGACCCAAAACACTAATTTAGACCCGAAACCCTAATTTTAACCAAAAACCCTAATTCTAACCCTAATTTAGACCCAAACCCCTAATTCTAACCCTATTTTTGTCCCAAAACCCTATTTTTAACTCAAAACCCTAATTCAAACCCTAAAACCAAAAATTGACCCTAAACCCCAAATTTAACCCAGAACAATATTTTTGACCTGAAACCTAAATTTCAACCCAAAAACCTAAATTTTGACCCTAAACCCTAAATTTAACCCCGAACCCTAAATTTTCACCCAGAACCCTAATTTCAACCCAAAGTCCTAATTTTGACGCAAAACCCAAATTCTGACCCTAAATTTGACCCAAAACCCCAATTTAACCCAAATTCTGACCCTATTTTTAACCCAAAACCCTAATTCTAACACAAAACCCTAATTCAGACCCTATTTTTGTCAGGAAACCCTATTTTTAACTCAACCCTAATTCAAACCATCAACCCAAATTTTGACCCTAAATCCAAAATTTAACCCAGAACCCAAATTTTGACTCGAAATCCTAAACCCTTATCTTGACCCTAAACCCTAATTTTGATCCTAAACCCTAATTCAAACCCTAAACCATAACTCGAACACTATTTTTGACCTAAAACCCTAATTCAAACCCAAAACCCTATTTTTTACCCTAAACCCTAAATTTGACCTAACCCCGATTTTGACCAAAACCCTATTTTAACCAAACCCCCCCTTTTTAAACCCAAACCAAATTCTAACCCTATTTTGGACCCAAAACCCTATTTTTAACTCAAAACCCTAATTCAAACCCTAATTTTGACCGTAAACGCAAAATTTGACACAAAACAATAATTCAAACCCTAATTTAGACCCAAAACCCTAATTCTAACCCTATTTTTGCCCCAAAACAATTTTTTTAATCCTAAACCTCAATTTTGACCCAAAACTCAAATGTTGACCCAAAACCCTAATTCTAACCCTAATTTAGACCCAAACCCTTAATTATAACCCTATTTTGTCCCAAAACCTTATTTTTAAATCAAAACCTTAATTCAAACCCTAAACCCCAATTTTGACCCTAAACACAAAATATGAACCGAACCTTAATTTTGACCCAAAACTCAAATGTTGACCCAAAACCCTAATTTTAAACCAAAGCCCTAATTTTGACCCAAAACCCTAATTCTGATCCTAATTTTGACCCAAAACCCCTTTTTTTTAACTCAAAACCCTAATTCAAACCCTAAACCCTAATTTTGACCCAAAACCATAATTTGGACCTGAAACCGAAATTTTGACCCGAAACCCTAATAATAACCCAACGCCATAATTTTGACCCAAAACCCTAATTCTGACCCAAAACCCTATTTTTAACCCAAAACCTTAATTCAAACCCTAAACCCTAATTTTGATCCTAAACCCCAAATTTGACGCAAAACCCTAATTGAAACCCTAACTCGAACCCTATTTTTGACCCAAAGCCCTATTTTAAACTCAAAACCCGAATTCAAACCCTTAACCTTAAACATGACCCAGAACCCTAAATTTGACACGAAACCCTAATTTTAACCCGAATCCCTAATTGTAACCCTATTTTTGACCCAAAACCATATTTTTAACTCAAAACCCTAATTCAAACCCTAAACCCTAATTTTGACCCAAAACCCTAATTTGGACACAAAACCGAAATTTTGACCCCAAAACCCTAATTATAACCCAAAGCCCTAATTCTGACCCAAAACCCTAATTCTAATCCTAATTTAGACCCAAAACCCTAATTCTAATCCTATTTATGTCGTAAAACCCTGTTTTTAACTCAAAACACTAATTCAAACCCAAAAACCTAAATTTTGACCCTAAACCCTATTTTTTTTGTCAAAACCCAAATTCAAACCCTGAACCCTAATTTTGACCCAAAACCTTAATTTGGACCCAAAACCAAAATTTTGACCCAAGACCCTATTTTTAACCCAAATCCCTAATTTTGATCAAAAACCCTAATTCTGACTTAAAACCCTAATTTAGACCCAAAACCCTAAATTTGACCCAAAACACTAATTTAGACCAAACCCTAATTTAGACCCAAAACCCTAATCCTAGCGCTAATTAAGACCCACAACCCTTATTCAAACCCTAATTTTGTCCCAAAACCCTTTTTTTAACTCAAAACCCTAATTCAAACCCTAAACCCAAAATTTGACCCTAAACCCTGAATTTAACCTGAACAATCATTTTGACACGAACCTAAATTTCAACCCAAAAACCTAAATTTTGACCCTAAACCCTAAATTTAACCCGAACCCTAAATTTTCACCCGGAACCCTAATTTCAACCCAAAGTCCTAATTTTGACGCAAAACCCAAATTCTGACCCTAAATTTGACCCAAAACCCCAATTTAACCCAAATTCTGACCCTATTTTTAACCCAAAACCCTAATTCTAACACAAAACCCTAATTCAGACCCTATTTTTGTCAGGAAACCCTATTTTTAACTCAACCCTAATTCAAACCATCAGCCCAAATTTTGACCCTAAATCCAAAATTTAACCCAGAACCCAAATTTTTACTCGAAATCCTGAACCCTTATCTTGACCCTATACCCTAATTTTGATCCTAAACCCTAATTCAAACCCTAAACCATAACTCGAAAACTATTTTTGACCTAAAACCCTATTTAAACTCAAAACCCTAATTCAAACCCAAAACCCTATTTTTACCCTAAACCCTAAATTTACCCCCCTCCCTGATTTTGACCCGAAACCCTATTTTAAACCCGAAACCCAAATTCTAACCCTATTTTGGACCCAAAACCCTATTTTTAACTCAAAACCCTAATTCAAACCCTAATTTTGACCGTAAACGCAAAATTTGACACAAAACAATAATTCAAACCCTAATTTAGACCCAAAACCCTAATTCTAACCCTATTTTTGTCCCAAAACCATTTTTTTAATCCTAAACCTTAATTTTGACCCAAAACTCAAATGTTGACCCAAAACCCTAATTCTAACCCTAATTTAGACCCAAACCCTTAATTATAACCCTATTTTGTCCCAAAACCTTATTTTTAAATCAAAACCTTAATTCAAACCCTAAACCCCAATTTTGACCCTAAACCCTAAATTTGAACCAGAACCTTAATTTTGACCTGAAACCCTAATTTTAACCCAAAACCCTAATTTTAAACCAAAGCCCTAATTTTGACCCAAAACCCTAATTCTGATCCTAATTTTGACCCAAAACCCCTTTTTTTTAACTCAAAACCCTAATTCAAACCCTAAACCCTAATTTTGACCCAAAACCATAATTTGGACCCGAAACCGAAATTTTGACCCGAAACCCTAATAATAACCCAACGCCATAATTTTGACCCAAAACCCTAATTCTGACCCAAAACCCTATTTTTAACCCAAAACCTTAATTCAAACCCTAAACCCTAATTTTGATCCTAAACCCCAAATTTGACGCAAAACCCTAATTGAAACCCTAACTCGAACCCTATTTTTGACCCAAAGCCCTATTTTAAACACAAAACCCGAATTCAAACCCTTAACCTTAAATATGACCCAGAACCCTAAATTTGACACGAAACCCTAATTTTAACCCGAATCCCTAATTGTAACCCTATTTTTGACCCAAAACCATATTTTTAACTCAAAACCCTAATTCAAACCCTAAACCCTAATTTTGACCCAAAACCCTAATTTGGACACAACCGAAATTTTGACCCCAAAACCCTAATTATAACCCAAAGCCCTAATTCTGACCCAAAACCCTAATTCTAATCCTAATTTAGACCCAAAACCCTAATTCTAATCCTATTTATGTCGTAAAACCCTGTTTTTAACTCAAAACACTAATTCAAACCCAAAAACCTAAATTTTGACCCTAAACCCTATTTTTTTGTCAAAACCCAAATTCAAACCCTGAACCCTAATTTTGACCCAAAACCTTAATTTGGACCCAAAACCAAAATTTTGACCCAAGACCCTATTTTTAACCCAAATCCCTAATTTTGATCAAAAACCCTAATTCTGACTTAAAACCCTAATTTAGACCCAAAACCCTAAATTTGACCCAAAACACTAATTTAGACCCGAAACCCTAATTTTAACCAAAAACCCTAATTCTAACCCTAATTTAGACCCAAACCCCTAATTCTAACCCTATTTTTGTCCCAAAACCCTATTTTTAACTCAAAACCCTAATTCAAACCCTAAAACCAAAAATTGACCCTAAACCCCAAATTTAACCCTGTACAATCATTTTGACCTGGAACCTAAATTTCAACCCAAAAACCTAAATTTTGACCCTAAACCCTAAATTTAACCCAGAACCCTAAATTTTCACCCAGAACCCTAATTTCAACCCAAAGTCCTAATTTTGACGCAAAACCCAAATTCTGACCCTAAATTTGACCCAAAACCCCAATTTAACCCAAATTCTGACCCTATTTTTAACCCAAAACCCTAATTCTAACACAAAACCCTAATTCCGACCCTATTTTTGTCAGGAAACCCTATTTTTAACTCAACCCTAATTCAAACCATCAACCCAAATTTTGACCCTAAATCCAAAATTTAACCCAAAACCCAAATTTTGACTCGAAATCCTAAACCCTTATCTTGACCCTAAACCCTAATTTTGATCCTAAACCCTAATTCAAACCCTAAACCATAACTCGAACACTATTTTTGACCTAAAACACCATTTAAACTCAAAACCCTAATTCAAACCCAAAACCCTATTTTTTACCCTAAACCCTAAATTTGAAACCCACCGAAACCCAAAATCTAACCCTATTTTGGACCCAAAACCCTATTTTTAACCCGAAACCCAAATTCTAACCCTATTTTGGACCCAAAACCCTATTTTTAACTCAAAACCCTAATTCAAACCCTAGTTTTGACCGTAAACGCAAATTTTGACACAAAACAATAATTCAAACCCTAATTTCGACCCAAAACCCTAATTCTAACCCTATTTTTGTCCCAAAACCATTTTTTTAATCCTAAACCTTAATTTTGACACAAAACTCAAATGTTGACCCAAAACCCTAATTCTAACCCTAATTTAGACCCAAACCCTTAATTATAACCCTATTTTGTCCCAAAACATTATTTTTAAATCAAAACCTTAATTCAAACCCTAAACCCCAATTTTGACCCTAAACCCTAAATTTGAACCAGAACCTTAATTTTGACCTGAAACCCTAATTTTAACCCAAAACCCTAATTTCAAACCAAAGCCCTAATTTTGACCCAAAACCCTAATTCTGATCCTAATTTTGACCCAAAACCCCTTTTTTTTAACTCAAAACCCTAATTCAAACCCTAAACCCTAATTTTGACCCAAAACCATAATTTGGACCCGAAACCGAAATTTTGACCCGAAACCCTAATAATAACCCAACGCCATAATTTTGACCCAAAACCCTAATTCTGACCCAAAACCCTATTTTTAACCCAAAACCTTAATTCAAACCCTAAACCCTAATTTTGATCCTAAACCCCAAATTTGACGCAAAACCCTAATTGAAACCCTAACTCGAACCCTATTTTTGACCCAAAGCCCTATTTTAAACTCAAAACCCGAATTCAAACCCTTAACCTTAAACATGACCCAGAACCCTAAATTTGACACGAAACCCTAATTTTAACCCGAATCCCTAATTGTAACCCTATTTTTGACCCAAAACCATATTTTTAACTCAAAACCCTAATTCAAACCCTAAACCCTAATTTTGACCCAAAACCCTAATTTGGACACAAAACCGAAATTTTGACCCCAAAACCCTAATTATAACCCAAAGCCCTAATTCTGACCCAAAACCCTAATTCTAATCCTAATTTAGACCCAAAACCCTAATTCTAATCCTATTTATGTCGTAAAACCCTGTTTTTAACTCAAAACACTAATTCAAACCCAAAAACCTAAATTTTGACCCTAAACCCTATTTTTTTGTCAAAACCCAAATTCAAACCCTGAACCCTAATTTTGACCCAAAACCTTAATTTGGACCCAAAACCAAAATTTTGACCCAAGACCCTATTTTTAACCCAAATCCCTAATTTTGATCAAAAACCCTAATTCTGACTTAAAACCCTAATTTAGACCCAAAACCCTAAATTTGACCCAAAACACTAATTTAGACCCGAAACCCTAATTTTAACCAAAAACCCTAATTCTAACCCTAATTTAGACCCAAACCCCTAACTCTAACCCTATTTTTGTCCCAAAACCCTATTTTTAACTCAAAACCCTAATTCAAACCCTAAAACCAAAAATTGACCCTAAACCCCAAATTTAACCCAGAACAATCATTTTGACCTGGAACCTAAATTTCAACCCAAAAACCTAAATTTTGACCCTAAACCCTAAATTTAACCCAGAACCCTAAATTTTCACCCAGAACCCTAATTTCAACCCAAAGTCCTAATTTTGACGCAAAACCCAAATTCTGACCCTAAATTTGACCCAAAACCCCAATTTAACCCAAATTCTGACCCTATTTTTAACCCAAAACCCTAATTCTAACACAAAACCCTAATTCAGACCCTATTTTTGTCAGGAAACCCTATTTTTAACTCAACCCTAATTCAAACCATCAACCCAAATTTTGACCCTAAATCCAAAATTTAACCCAGAACCCAAATTTTGACTCGAAATCCTAAACCCTTATCTTGACCCTAAACCCTAATTTTGATCCTAAACCCTAATTCAAACCCTAAACCATAACTCGAACACTATTTTTGACCTAAAACACCATTTAAACTCAAAACCCTAATTCAAACCCAAAACCCTATTTTTTACCCTAAACCCTAAATTTGACCCAGAACCCTGATTTTGACCCGAAACCCTATTTTTAACCCGAAACCCAAATTCTAACCCTATTTTGGACCCAAAACCCTATTTTTAACTCAAAACCCTAATTCAAACCCTAATTTTGAACGCAAATTTTGACACAAAACAATAATTCAAACCCTAATTTAGACCCAAAACCCTAATTCTAACCCTATTTTTGTCCCAAAACCATTTTTTTAATCCTAAACCTTAATTTTGACACAAAACTCAAATGTTGACCCAAAACCCTAATTCTAACCCTAATTTAGACCAAAACCCTTAATTATAACCCTATTTTGTCCCAAAACATTATTTTTAAATCAAAACCTTAATTCAAACCCTAAACCCCAATTTTGACCCTAAACCCTAAATTTGAACCAGAACCTTAATTTTGACCTGAAACCCTAATTTTAACCCAAAACCCTAATTTCAAACCAAAGCCCTAATTTTGACCCAAAACCCTAATTCTGATCCTAATTTTGACCCAAAACCCCTTTTTTTAACTCAAAACCCTAATTCAAACCCTAAACCCTAATTTTGACCCAAAACCATAATTTGGACCCGAAACCGAAATTTTGACCCGAAACCCTAATAATAACCCAACGCCATAATTTTGACCCAAAACCCTAATTCTGACCCAAAACCCTATTTTTAACCCAAAACCTTAATTCAAACCCTAAACCCTAATTTTGATCCTAAACCCCAAATTTGACGCAAAACCCTAATTGAAACCCTAACTCGAACCCTATTTTTGACCCAAAGCCCTATTTTAAACTCAAAACCCGAATTCAAACCCTTAACCTTAAACATGACCCAGAACCCTAAATTTGACACGAAACCCTAATTTTAACCCGAATCCCTAATTGTAACCCTATTTTTGACCCAAAACCATATTTTTAACTCAAAACCCTAATTCAAACCCTAAACCCTAATTTTGACCCAAAACCCTAATTTGGACACAAAACCGAAATTTTGACCCCAAAACCCTAATTATAACCCAAAGCCCTAATTTTGACCGAAAACCCTAATTCTAATCCTAATTTAGACCCAAAACCCTAATTCTAATCCTATTTATGTCGTAAAACCCTGTTTTTAACTCAAAACACTAATTCAAACCCAAAAACCTAAATTTTGACCCTAAACCCTATTTTTTTGTCAAAACCCAAATTCAAACCCTGAACCCTAATTTTGACCCAAAACCTTAATTTGGACCCAAAACCAAAATTTTGACCCAAGACCCTATTTTTAACCCAAATCCCTAATTTTGATCAAAAACCCTAATTCTGACTTAAAACCCTAATTTAGACCCAAAACCCTAAATTTGACCCAAAACACTAATTTAGACCCGAAACCCTAATTTTAACCAAAAACCCTAATTCTAACCCTAATTTAGACCCAAACCCCTAATTCTAACCCTATTTTTGTCCCAAAACCCTATTTTTAACTCAAAACCCTAATTCAAACCCTAAAACCAAAAATTGACCCTAAACCCCAAATTTAACCCAGAACAATCATTTTGACCTGGAACCTAAATTTCAACCCAAAAACCTAAATTTTGACCCTAAACCCTAAATTTAACCCCGAACCCTAAATTTTCACCCAGAACCCTAATTTCAACCCAAAGTCCTAATTTTGACGCAAAACCCAAATTCTGACCCTAAATTTGACCCAAAACCCCAATTTAACCCAAATTCTGACCCTATTTTTAACCCAAAACCCTAATTCTAACACAAAACCCTAATTCAGACCCTATTTTTGTCAGGAAACCCTATTTTTAACTCAACCCTAATTCAAACCATCAACCCAAATTTTGACTCGAAATCCTAAACCCTTATCTTGACCCTAAACCCTAATTTTGATCCTAAACCCTAATTCAAACCCTAAACCATAACTCGAACACTATTTTTGACCTAAAACACCATTTATACTCAAAACCCTAATTCAAACCCAAAACCCTATTTTTTACCCTAAACCCTAAATTTGACCCTAACCCCGATTTTGACCAACCAAACCAACCCTAATTTTAACCCGAAACCCAAATTCTAACCATATTTTGGACCCAAAACCCTATTTTTAACTCAAAACCCTAATTCAAACCCTAGTTTTGACCGTAAACGCAAATTTTGACACAAAACAATAATTCAAACCCTAATTTAGACCCAAAACCCTAATTCTAACCCTATTTTTGTCCCAAAACCATTTTTTTAATCCTAAACCTTAATTTTGACACAAAACTCAAATGTTGACCCAAAACCCTAATTCTAACCCTAATTTAGACCCAAACCCTTAATTATAACCCTATTTTGTCCCAAAACATTATTTTTAAATCAAAACCTTAATTCAAACCCTAAACCCCAATTTTGACCCTAAACCCTAAATTTGAACCAGAACCTTAATTTTGACCTGAAACCCTAATTTTAACCCAAAACCCTAATTTCAAACCAAAGCCCTAATTTTGACCCAAAACCCTAATTCTGATCCTAATTTTGACCCAAAACCCCTTTTTTTTAACTCAAAACCCTAATTCAAACCCTAAACCCTAATTTTGACCCAAAACCATAATTTGGACCAAACAAATTTTGACCCGAAACCCTAATAATAACCCAACGCCATAATTTTGACCCAAAACCCTAATTCTGACCCAAAACCCTATTTTTAACCCAAAACCTTAATTCAAACCCTAAACCCTAATTTTGATCCTAAACCCCAAATTTGACGCAAAACCCTAATTGAAACCCTAACTCGAACCCTATTTTTGACCCAAAGCCCTATTTTAAACTCAAAACCCGAATTCAAACCCTTAACCTTAAACATGACCCAGAACCCTAAATTTGACACGAAACCCTAATTTTAACCCGAATCCCTAATTGTAACCCTATTTTTGACCCAAAACCATATTTTTAACTCAAAACCCTAATTCAAACCCTAAACCCTAATTTTGACCCAAAACCCTAATTTGGACACAAAACCGAAATTTTGACCCCAAAACCCTAATTATAACCCAAAGCCCTAATTCTGACCCAAAACCCTAATTCTAATCCTAATTTAGACCCAAAACCCTAATTCTAATCCTATTTATGTCGTAAAACCCTGTTTTTAACTCAAAACACTAATTCAAACCCAAAAACCTAAATTTTGACCCTAAACCCTATTTTTTTGTCAAAACCCAAATTCAAACCCTGAACCCTAATTTTGACCCAAAACCTTAATTTGGACCCAAAACCAAAATTTTGACCCAAGACCCTATTTTTAACCCAAATCCCTAATTTTGATCAAAAACCCTAATTCTGACTTAAAACCCTAATTTAGACCCAAAACCCTAAATTTGACCCAAAACACTAATTTAGACCCGAAACCCTAATTTTAACCAAAAACCCTAATTCTAACCCTAATTTAGACCCAAACCCCTAATTCTAACCCTATTTTTGTCCCAAAACCCTATTTTTAACTCAAAACCCTAATTCAAACCCTAAAACCAAAAATTGACCCTAAACCCCAAATTTAACCCAGAACAATAATTTTGACCTGAAACCTAAATTTCAACCCAAAAACCTAAATTTTGACCCTAAACCCTAAATTTAATCCGGAACCCTAAATTTTCACCCAGAACCCTAATTTCAACCCAAAGTCCTAATTTTGACGCAAAACCCAAATTCTGACCCTAAATTTGACCCAAAACCCCAATTTAACCCAAATTCTGACCCTATTTTTAACCCAAAACCCTAATTCTAACACAAAACCCTAATTCAGACCCTATTTTTGTCAGGAAACCCTATTTTTAACTCAACCCTAATTCAAACCATCAACCCAAATTTTGACCCTAAATCCAAAATTTAACCCAGAACCCAAATTTTGACTCGAAATCCTAAACCCTTATCTTGACCCTAAACCCTAATTTTGATCCTAAACCCTAATTCAAACCCTAAACCATAACTCGAACACTATTTTTGACCTAAAACCCCATTTAAACTCAAAACCCTAATTCAAACCCAAAACCCTATTTTTTACCCTAAACCCTAAATTTGACCCAGAACCCTGATTTTGACCCGAAACCCTATTTTTAACCCGAAACCCAAATTCTAACCCTATTTTGGACCCAAAACCCTATTTTTAACTCAAAACCCTAATTCAAACCCTAATTTTGACCGTAAACGCAAAATTTGACACAAAACAATAATTCAAACCCTAATTTAGACCCAAAACCCTAATTCTAACCCTATTTTTGTCCCAAAACCATTTTTTTAATCCTAAACCTTAATTTTGACACAAAACTCAAATTTAGACCCAAAACCCTAATTCTAACCCTAATTTAGACCCAAACCCTTAATTATAACCCTATTTTGTCCCAAAACCTTATTTTTAAATCAAAACCTTAATTCAAACCCTAAACCCCAATTTTGACCCTAAACCCTAAATTTGAACCAGAACCTTAATTTTGACCTGAAACCCTAATTTTAACCCAAAACCCTAATTCTGATCCTAATTTTGACCCAAAACCCCTTTTTTTTTAACTCAAAACCCTAATTCAAACCCTAAACCCTAATCTTGACCCAAAACCATAATTTGGACCAAACCGAAATTTTGACCCGAAACCCTAATAATAACCCAACGCCATAATTTTGACCCAAAACCCTAATTCTGACCCAAAACCCTATTTTTAACCCAAAACCTTAATTCAAACCCTAAACCCTAATTTTGATCCTAAACCCCAAATTTGACGCAAAACCCTAATTGAAACCCTAACTCGAACCCTATTTTTGACCCAAAGCCCTATTTTAAACTCAAAACCCGAATTCAAACCCTTAACCTTAAACATGACCTTAACCCTAAATTTGACACAAAACCCTAATTTTAACCCGAATCCCTAATTGTAACCCTATTTTTGACCCAAAACCATATTTTTAACTCAAAACCCTAATTCAAACCCTAAACCCTAATTTTGACACAAAACCCTAATTTGGACACAAAACCAAATTTTGAACCCAAAACCATAATCATAACCCAAATCCCTAATTTTGACCGAAAACCCTAATTCTAATCCTAATTTAGACCCAAAACCCTAATTCTAATCCTATTTTTGTCGTAAAACCCTGTTTTTAACTCAAAACACTAATTCAAACCCAAAAACCTAAATTTTGAACCTAAACCCTATTTTTTAGTCAAAACCCAAATTCAAACCATGAACCCTAATTTTGCCCCAAAACCCTAATTTGGACCCAAAACCAAAATTTTGACCCAAGACCCTATTTTTAACCCAAATCCCTAATTTTGACCCAAAACCCTAATTCTGACTTAAAACCCTAATTTAGACCCAAAACCCTAAATTTGACCCAAAACACTAATTTAGACCCGAAACCCTAATTTTGACCCAAAACCCTAATTCTAAAACTAATTTAGACTCATAACCATAATTCTAACCCTATTTTTGTCCCAAAACCCTATTTTTAACTCAAAACCCTAATTCAAACCCTAAAACCAAAAATTGACCCTAAACCCCAAATTTAACCCAGAACAATATTTTTGACCTGAAACCTAAATTTCAACCCAAAAACCTAAATTTTGACCCTAAACCCTAAATTTAACCCCGAACCCTAAATTTTCACCCAAACCTAATTTCAACCCAAAGTCCTAATTTTGACGCAAAACCCAAATTCTGACCCTAAATTTGACCCAAAACCCCAATTTAACCCAAATTCTGACCCTATTTTTAACCCAAAACCCTAATTCTAACACAAAACCCTAATTCAGACCCTATTTTTGTCAGGAAACCCTATTTTTAACTCAACCCTAATTCAAACCATCAACCCAAATTTTGACCCTAAATCCAAAATTTAACCCAGAACCCAAATTTTGACTCGAAATCCTAAACCCTTATCTTGACCCTAAACCCTAATTTTGATCCTAAACCCTAATTCAAACCCTAAACCATAACTCGAACACTATTTTTGACCTAAAACACCATTTAAACTCAAAACCCTAATTCAAACCCAAAACCCTATTTTTTACCCTAAACCCTAAATTTGACCCAGAACCCTGATTTTGACCCGAAACCCTATTTTTAACCCGAAACCCAAATTCTAACCCTATTTTGGACCCAAAACCCTATTTTTAACTCAAAACCCTAATTCAAACCCTAATTTTGACCGTAAACGCAAAATTTGACACAAAACAATAATTCAAACCCTAATTTAGACCCAAAACCCTAATTCTAACCCTATTTTTGTCCCAAAACCATTTTTTTAATCCTAAACCTTAATTTTGACCCAAAACCCTAATTCTAACCCTAATTTAGACCCAAACCCTTAATTATAACCCTATTTTGTCCCAAAACCTTATTTTTAAATCAAAACCTTCATTCAAACCCTAAACCCCAATTTTGACCCTAAACCCTAAATTTGAACCAGAACCTTAATTTTGACCTGAAACCCTAATTTTAACCCAAAACCCTAATTTGAAACCAAAGCCCTAATTTTGACCCAAAACCCTAATTCTGATCCTAATTTTGACCCAAAACCCCTTTTTTTAACTCAAAACCCTAATTCAAACCCTAAACCCTAATTTTGACCCAAAACCATAATTTGGACCCGAAACCGAAATTTTGACCCGAAACCCTAATAATAACCCAACGCCATAATTTTGACCCAAAACCCTAATTCTGACCCAAAACCCTATTTTTAACCCAAAACCTTAATTCAAACCCTAAACCCTAATTTTGATCCTAAACCCCAAATTTGACGCAAAACCCTAATTGAAACCCTAACTCGAACCCTATTTTTGACCCAAAGCCCTATTTTAAACTCAAAACCCGAATTCAAACCCTTAACCTTAAACATGACCCAGAACCCTAAATTTGACACGAAACCCTAATTTTAACCCGAATCCCTAATTGTAACCCTATTTTTGACCCAAAACCATATTTTTAACTCAAAACCCTAATTCAAACCCTAAACCCTAATTTTGACCCAAAACCCTAATTTGGACACAACCTAAATTTTGACCACAAAACCATAATTATAACCCACAGCCCTAATTCTGACCCAAAACCCTAATTCTAATCCTAATTTAGACCCAAAACCCTAATTCTAATCCTATTTATGTCGTAAAACCCTATTTTTAACTCAAAACACTAATTCAAACCCAAAAACCTAAATTTTGACCCTAAACCCTATTTTTTTTGTCAAAACCCAAATTCAAACCCTGAACCCTAATTTTGACCCAAAACCTTAATTTGGACCCAAAACCAAAATTTTGACCCAAGACCCTATTTTTAACCCAAATCCCTAATTTTGATCAAAAACCCTAATTCTGACTTAAAACCCTAATTTAGACCCAAAACCCTAAATTTGACCCAAAACACTAATTTAGACCAAACCCTAATTTTAACCAAACCCTAATTCTAACCCTAATTTAGACCCAAACCCCTAATTCTAACCCTATTTTTGTCCCAAAACCCTATTTTTAACTCAAAACCCTAATTCAAACCCTAAAACCAAAAATTGACCCTAAACCCCAAATTTAACCCAGAACAATATTTTTGACCTGAAACCTAAATTTCAACCCAAAAACCTAAATTTTGACCCTAAACCCTAAATTTAACCCCGAACCCTAAATTTTCACCCAGAACCCTAATTTCAACCCAAAGTCCTAATTTTGACGCAAAACCCAAATTCTGACCCTAAATTTGACCCAAAACCCCAATTTAACCCAAATTCTGACCCTATTTTTAACCCAAAACCCTAATTATAACACAATACCCTAATTCCCCTATTTTTGTCAGGAAACCCTATTTTTAACTCAACCCTAATTCAAACCATCAACCCAAATTTTGACCCTAAATCCAAAATTTAACCCAGAACCCAAATTTTGACTCGAAATCCTAAACCCTTATCTTGACCCTAAACCCTAATTTTGATCCTAAACCCTAATTCAAACCCTAAACCATAACTCGAACACTATTTTTGACCTAAAATCCTATTTAAACTCAAAACCCTAATTCAAACCCAAAACCCTATTTTTTACCCTAAACCCTAAATTTGACCCAGAACCCTGATTTTGACCCGAAACCCTATTTTTAACCCGAAACCCAAATTCTAACCCTATTTTGGACCCAAAACCCTATTTTTAACTCAAAACCCTAATTCAAACCCTAATTTTGACCGTAAACGCAAAATTTGACACAAAACAATAATTCAAACCCTAATTTAGACCCAAAACCCTAATTCTAACCCTATTTTTGTCCCAAAACCATTTTTTTAATCCTAAACCTTAATTTTGACCCAAAACTCAAATGTTGACCCAAAACCCTAATTCTAACCCTAATTTAGACCCAAACCCTTAATTATAACCCTATTTTGTCCCAAAACCTTATTTTTAAATCAAAACCTTAATTCAAACCCTAAACCCCAATTTTGACCCTAAACCCTAAATTTGAACCAGAACCTTAATTTTGACCTGAAACCCTAATTTTAACCCAAAACCCTAATTTTAAACCAAAGCCCTAATTTTGACCCAAAACCCTAATTCTGATCCTAATTTTGACCCAAAACCCCTTTTTTTAACTCAAAACCCTAATTCAAACCCTAAACCCTAATTTTGACCCAAAACCATAATTTGGACCCGAAACCGAAATTTTGACCCGAAACCCTAATAATAACCCAACGCCATAATTTTGACCCAAAACCTTAATTCTGACCCAAAACCCTATTTTTAACCCAAAACCTTAATTCAAACCCTAAACCCTAATTTTGATCCTAAACCCCAAATTTGACGCAAAACCCTAATTGAAACCCTAACTCGAACCCTATTTTTGACCCAAAGCCCTATTTTAAACTCAAAACCCGAATTCAAACCCTTAACCTTAAACATGACCCTGAACCCTAAATTTGACACGAAACCCTAATTTTAACCCGAATCCCTAATTGTAACCCTATTTTTGACCCAAAACCATATTTTTAACTCAAAACCCTAATTCAAACCCTAAACCCTAATTTTGACCCAAAACCCTAATTTGGACACAAAACCGAAATTTTGACCCCAAAACCCTAATTATAACCCAAAGCCCTAATTCTGACCCAAAACCCTAATTCTAATCCTAATTTAGACCCAAAACCCTAATTCTAATCCTATTTATGTCGTAAAACCCTGTTTTTAACTCAAAACACTAATTCAAACCCAAAAACCTAAATTTTGACCCTAAACCCTATTTTTTTGTCAAAACCCAAATTCAAACCCTGAACCCTAATTTTGACCCAAAACCTTAATTTGGACCCAAAACCAAAATTTTGACCCAAGACCCTATTTTTAACCCAAATCCCTAATTTTGATCAAAAACCCTAATTCTGACTTAAAACCCTAATTTAGACCCAAAACCCTAAATTTGACCCAAAACACTAATTTAGACCCGAAACCCTAATTTTAACCAAAAACCCTAATTTAGACCCAAACCCCTAATTCTAACCCTATTTTTGTCCCAAAACCCTATTTTTAACTCAAAACCCTAATTCAAACCCTAAAACCAAAAATTGACCCTAAACCCCAAATTTAACCCAGAACAATAATTTTGACCTGAAACCTAAATTTCAACCCAAAAACCTAAATTTTGACCCTAAACCCTAAATTTAACCCAGAACCCTAAATTTTCACCCAGAACCCTAATTTCAACCCAAAGTCCTAATTTTGACGCAAAACCCAAATTCTGACCCTAAATTTGACCCAAAACCCCAATTTAACCCAAATTCTGACCCTATTTTTAACCCAAAACCCTAATTCTAACACAAAACCCTAATTCAGACCCTATTTTTGTCAGGAAACCCTATTTTTAACTCAACCCTAATTCAAACCATCAACCCAAATTTTGACCCTAAATCCAAAATTTAACCCAGAACCCAAATTTTGACTCGAAATCCTAAACCCTTATCTTGACCCTAAACCCTAATTTTGATCCTAAACCCTAATTCAAACCCTAAACCATAACTCGAACACTATTTTTGACCTAAAACCCTAATTCAAACCCAAAACCCTATTTTTTACCCTAAACCCTAAATTTGACCCAGAACCCTGATTTTGACCCGAAACCCTATTTTAAACCCGAAACCTAAATTCTAACCCTATTTTGGACCCAAAACCCTATTTTTAACTCAAAACCCTAATTCAAACCCTAATTTTGACCGTAAACGCAAAATTTGACACAAAACAATAATTCAAACCCTAATTTAGACCCAAAACCCTAATTCTAACCCTATTTTTGTCCCAAAACCATTTTTTTAATCCTAAACCTTAATTTTGACACAAAACTCAAATGTTGACCCAAAACCCTAATTCTAACCCTAATTTAGACCCAAACCCTTAATTATAACCCTATTTTGTCCCAAAACCTTATTTTTAAATCAAAACCTTAATTCAAACCCTAAACCCCAATTTTGACCCTAAACCCTAAATTTGAACCAGAACCTTAATTTTGACCTGAAACCCTAATTTTAACCCAAAACCCTAATTTCAAACCAAAGCCCTAATTTTGACCCAAAACCCTAATTATGATCCTAATTTTGACCCAAAACCCCTTTTTTTAACTCAAAACCCTAATTCAAACCCTAAACCCTAATTTTGACCCGAAACCATAATTTGGACCCGAAACCCTAATAATAACCCAACGCCATAATTTTGACCCAAAACCCTAATTCTGACCCAAAACCCTATTTTTAACCCAAAACCTTAATTCAAACCCTAAACCCTAATTTTGATCCTAAACCCCAAATTTGACGCAAAACCCTAATTGAAACCCTAACTCGAACCCTATTTTTGACCCAAAGCCCTATTTTAAACTCAAAACCCGAATTCAAACCCTTAACCTTAAACATGACCCAGAACCCTAAATTTGACACGAAACCCTAATTTTAACCCGAATCCCTAATTGTAACCCTATTTTTGACCCAAAACCATATTTTTAACTCAAAACCCTAATTCAAACCCTAAACCCTAATTTTGACCCAAAACCCTAATTTGGACACAAAATCAAAATTTTGACCCCAAAACCCTAATTTTGACCCAAAACCCTATTTCGGACCCAAAACCGAAATTCTAATCCTAATTTAGACCCAAAACCCTAATTATAATCCTATTTATGTCGTAAAACCCTGTTTTTAACTCAAAACACTAATTCAAACCCAAAAACCTAAATTTTGACCCTAAACCCTATTTTTTTGTCAAAACCCAAATTCAAACCCTGAACCCTAATTTTGACCCAAAACCTTAATTTGGACCCAAAACCAAAATTTTGGCCCAAGACCCTATTTTTAACCCAAATCCCTAATTTTGATCCAAAACCCTAATTTAGACCCAAAACCCTAAATTTGACCCAAAACACTAATTTAGACCCGAAACCCTAATTTTGACTAAAAACCCTAATTCTAACCCTAATTTAGACCCAAACCCCTAATTCTAACCCTATTTTTGTCCCAAAACCCTATTTTTAACTAAAAACCCTAATTCAAACCCTGAAACCAAAATTTGACCCTAAACCCCAAATTTAACCCAGAACAATAATTTTGACCTGAAACCTAAATTTCAACCCAAAAACCTAAATTTTGACCCTAAACCCTAAATTTAACCCAGAACCCTATATTTTTACCCAGAACCCTAATTTCAAACCAAAGCCCTAATTTTGACGCAAACCCAATCCCGACCCTAAATTTGACCCAAAACCCCAATTTAACCCAAAT
>JAUPTC010000071.1:28622-63272 GCA_030762895.1 Sophora flavescens | reverse complement strand
AATTTATTTTGAAACCCTAACCCTAACCCTCTGATTTCAGATTTTAATCTTAAGATTTAAGCTTGTTTTATGAAATTAGGACTGTGAATTTGTGTTTCCCTAAACCAATTTCATTATTGAGTTTTCCCTAAATTTTAATAAGGAGCCCTAAAACCCCAATTTGATTTTATTTGAATTTGGTATCTTTTTGTGAAATTAATTATGATTTAGTGCAATTAGGACTCTAAATGGATGATTTCCAAAGTTCTTTTTCATGATCTTTTAATCAAAACAAAGTTTCCTTAAAGGGTATTGGGAAGCGTGAGCTTCAAACATGATTTTCTTTAAAAATAACCTTGTTTGGTAATTAGATTAAGTGTTTAGATAAAGTTAGAATGTGTGTTTGATCATGTGAAATTGATTTCTTGATTTTTGGTTGTTGCGCGTTGTTGGATTCCCTCTCTGAGACGTTTGACACGGCTATGCTTGCTTGATGGAGTGGATAGTTACACTCTTGGAGCTAATGTGAGTATTAAGACGAGGATCCTTTACTTGTCTTCAAAGGTAAGGGGAGTTTGCCTAGGGATATTCAATAACTGTATGCATGTGTGTAGGTGTTTAACTGGATATTTATATTTTGATTGGGCTTACTTGATTATCTAATGTACTTGAACTGTTGTGCTATTATCTGATGTTGATCTGTACTTGTTCTAAATGATATAATGCATATATATGATAAAGTGCTTTCAACTGTGATATTAGCTTTGCACTGATGATATATATCTCTTTGTTGATTGAAAGTTTGCTAAGCCGGAGGCGTGCGTCGTGCTCAACCATAATAAGGATTAAAAACCTTAATAAGCTTTGAAGATGAAGGGATTGGTGTTCTTTTCCAAAAGCTCTTTAAACTTAAAATATTTGTTTTAAATGTTGAAATGATTTTGGTGTACTATTGTTATACAAAAGAAAAAATCCTTTTCGAACTATGTGTCTTCAAGTGAAAACTTTCAAGATTATTTGGCAATTACCCTATTGGGGGAAATATTTCAAAGATAAAAGAATTTCAGAGATGCTTTATAAAAGATTTTCAAAGAAAAGGTTTTTCCTAAATATTTTAGAAACTTTCCGATAACCTGGATAGGTTATCGAGGATTTGGTTTTGAATTTGTTTTTCACTGAACGAAAAATAAGTACTTAAGAAAGAGAATCTAGTACGCGAGACGTCGCCTCTAGTATTCAGTGTTACGCACGTGATCTTGAATCAGTGTTAATTCGGGACTATGAGTCCTGATTATGATGTTATGGACTGAGAGTCCAATTCTCGAAATTGAGGGCAGTTTGTTCTGATTTCGTTGTGATGGACTTAGGTCCTAATCACGTTGTGTTGGACTGTGTATTCTAACCGCGTGTGATGAACATGATTAAAGGTGAAGGTTGTTTTCTACGACCACAACCCTTGACTGCGGCCACGGTCTTGGGCATTGTGATTGAGCATTCGGACTATGAGTCCTATGCTTCTGAGTTTTCAAGTGATGGGGAAATGATGATTTAAGTCGTTAGCCTTGAGCAGCGACAGTGAAAATAATGAACACAAAGAAATCCTTTTAAATAAAATATTTTCCCATGTTCATTTCCCCAAGCAGACGTGCTATTGATGATTAAATCAGATACAAAAGATGGTATCTGGGAGTCTGTCCATGTAAACCGAGTGAAGAGGCACATGTGACGTTGCTCGTCCTGAGACCTTATGCATGAGGGTAAGGAGGCAACTGCCCGGTGGGCTAGAGATTGACCAACTCTAATACTTCTCCAGGGAAAACGGTGTTGAGATCTCATGAGATTAAGTTAGAGCCTGATATTGAAGTGTCATGCATATTTTCAAAAGATTGACTGTGCGGGTTTGAGACCCTTTGATATAACACTGTTATGTTA
The DNA here is from genome assembly GCA_030762895.1 of Sophora flavescens. Lineage (NCBI taxonomy): Eukaryota > Viridiplantae > Streptophyta > Magnoliopsida > Fabales > Fabaceae > Sophora > Sophora flavescens. The sequence goes on along the minus strand of JAUPTC010000071.1, from coordinate 61,361 downwards.
TGTATATGCATGATTTAACTGCTTATATGATTATGTGATGTATGTATCATGTATATGGTTGTTGTGTGATATATCCATTTGTCGGTATCTCACCCTTACAAACATATCAGGTTTCTTCTGGTTTGCTATTGTACCTTGGGTATTTTAGTACAGATGTGCAGAGGAGTCTTCCTAAGTCACTCAGAGACTTAGATCTAGTTGCTTGATGAAGTATTTGATTGTGGAACGATCACGTGAGTTCTTCTCAGGAATAACTTTTAGAATGACCAGCTTAGGGTTTGAGACTTGGATTTTTGATAAGTATGTATGAGTATGACTCGGAGAGTCTATATTTTAAAACGGAATGTTTATGGCTCGGAGAGAACCTCTTTTGAATGAAAACTTAAACTTTTCCTTTTGGTCATGTATAGCTAATTGATATAACTATCTTTAGCATATTAATGCCTGGTTTTATTTGGTGTAACTGGAATTCTGGAATGAAAATGTAATTATTTCAGCAGGCGTTCTTTTACCTGGGATGTCCGAATTACGGAGGAGACTCTGTCGAAATTTTCGTAAAATACTAGCTTTTATTCAAGTATATTCTTTAAATTAAATAGGCTTGCCATACTATGATAGTAAGTCTGTGTGCCAATCAAGGCTTAGGAGTCGTGACAAAATTTTTATACCCAATTTCAGACTCTTATATACTTATATAAATTATTTTCCTAAAGCACCAGCAAATTATCTTTTAATTTAAATTCCGCACGTGTTACGTAAGTAACGCCCCAAGGGAGGGGGCGTTACAAGGTGGTATCAGAGATGGTCGAGTCTTTCGGGGTCTTTGGGGAATAGGTCTGTTAAGTTTTGTTGTGTGATCTCTGGTTGGCTCTTGTTTGAATTGTTTCTTGTTGAAGCAATGTGTGTTGACGCACAAGTATATGTTTCTTGATGGTTTTCCAAGGGCTTTATGTCCTGGGATACCGTAGATCTTGAATGTTACTTGGGTTCGGATAGGGAATTCGATTTATTCTTGCGAATCGTGTCTGATATTCGAAACAAGGTGCTTGTGTAAAGGGTTTTCCGGGAGTGTTCCCTGGGAATATTCTAGGTTTATGGTTAGCAAAGGACATTGATTTTTGATTAATCTAGTTTCTGGATGTGGTCAGATCTCTGTTCCTTTGGGTAGGATGTTACCTAAAAAGTTGAAACGAGTTGGACGACTCGATTCAACTGAAAGATCGGTGGTCTGAATCGTTTATTAGACCGAGTGTTTTCCTTGTGAAGCACCAATGTTGTGTGAAGGCTCGTGTCACCGTGTGGATTCCTGACAACTAAGTAAAGGATGAATTATGAACAAGTATTTTCTGACTCTAATTTGAAATCTGTCAGGACTCCTGAATTAGTTATGCTAATTCATTAATTTCCAGTTATTCATTTCTTTGTTTGTGAGAAGTCGTACTCACACTTCTAAATAATCATCGATGTATTAGACATTTGAGTGAATTTATTTAACGGAATCCATTGGTCTGGATACTTTCACACCTTGTTGAGAGAAGTGATTATGACTATTTCTTGAGTTATAACCCAGATAATTTCGTGATAGCAGAAGTTTCTTGGTGAAACTCAGTTTCGTCACTTCTATTTTTGATAGAGGTGAAAGTCACCATTTTGTAAATTCCTTGTACTAAGAATAAGAATTAATCCTCTTGGGATTAGACATTATTCACCCCTTGATTCTTTGAATCCGTTGGAAGATTCTTGTGGAAGAATGAACTTTATTAGATTCATGTTTGTAAATATGTATTGATCATGCATTTTTACATCCACGAACCTGATGGAATGATCTTTTTCCATACTGGATGTTCCGATATCCTTCAAATTAATGAAATTCTTTTCTATGCTTATGTGAAAGTGAAATCCAGAAAAATTTCTTTTCTTGAGAAATTCTTTTATGATCACTAAGGTCATGTCTTATTGTCGTTCGAAAGTGCTTGTTGTCATTGATCATCTTAATACATATGTATTCTCCAAATGTTGTCGATGTGTGATCCACCTCATCAGTCGTGAGTTGGATATCTCCTCATCAAGATGTACAATTGAGACCTTCCTTATGGAAGATGTTGGCATTCCTTCAATCTTTGTTATGAGTTTTCTGAAGACCTGTATGAGTCTTGTTTGAATTCAAGTGATCGTTGATCGATTGGTGAAGGTTTACATCTTCTTACGAGTTAAGATCCACTATGCAGTGTTAGTGAACCGAATAATGTATCAGAGGATTGTTCAGACATCAGGGAGTATCTTTAAGTGTTGTTTCAGATGAAAAACGGAAGTTTATCAACGTGTGTCGGTTAAGATTTCTTGAAGTGTTGAGGACTAAGTTGAGACTAAGTCCAACTGATCATCCTCAGTGGGATGGATGAGTAATGAGATTACCTATCCTTAGCAGGTTAGCTGGGAGATAGTGTGGTACCTAAATTTTTGTCATCTCTATGGTAGGACGAACCAGAGTTGATAGGAGTTTCGTTAGTGTATAGATGTGAATGGTACTATGAGGACCCTTAAGTTCAACATCATTGGGTAAGACGATTTTAATGGACCTTATCATGATCGAGGCAGATATATCATTAAAGGAATTTAGAGTAGTGATCAAAGTTTATGGTTAATGTTGACTTAGTGAGTCCGAGGATTTACGGAAAAATATATGGTAGTTTTCCTTAAGCTGAACGGACGTAGTAAAGAGGAGTTCTTGAGTGAAACTAAGTTGTTAGAAAAGTTTAAGAATTATGATTTGAATAATTCAAACTGAAGTGATTCCCTTTGGTTGTAGTTGCATGGAGAAATGTAATCGTATTCTTTAAGATTGAAATAAATGACTATGATATAATTTGGAGTGGTGAAATATGTCCAAAGGAAACTAAGACTATAATTGTGTGCTTTGGGTGGAAAGTTGATATATGTGATAGAGTTAAAGTTGAACGTGATATTCGTAGTGAGGATAAGGTGTTGGAGAAGTTTTGCTAGCGGACTAATTTTGAGGCAAGAAGTGATTTAAGTTTTGGATCGTGCCTTTCGAGTGTAATAGACTATGGCGAAATGTTTATAATCTTTGAGGTCTTATTCTGGTAAATATGTGGTTGATGATCCATAGTGGAAACTGGACATTTTAAATCCAAGATTGCCATTGGGGAGTGTCCACCTAGATTTCTTGGCTTTGTTTTGGTGCAACTCTTAGGGGTAATGGCCTTAGAGAAACTCTATTTTATAATATATTTTATCGACTGCATATATATAAGATAAGGGCATATACGATACAAGCATTTCCTTGCATAAGTGATGGAACCCTGCCTTTAGATGAAGGAATCGTTAAGAGTTGTGTATTTTCCTTGGACAATAGGGTAAAGGTGCATAGGAAATTTCTTAAACTAGGGATACTAACGGGGCTTGAGAACTAAATCGAAAATGAGAGTCAAATGAAGGATATGAAATCGAAGTAGGCAAAAGATCCGAGATGAATTAAGAAGAGAACGGACTAGGTTGGATGTGGTAAGATTCAATTTTAATAAGATTGAATTTCTTAGGTTCTTGGAGCAAAGTTTATCATGTGCAACTCAGGAATGTTATGACGTTTTGATTGGAGACTTGAAAAGTGTGAATTTGATATGACTAGAAGAGTAGACTAAGCTCAATTGGACTAAGACTATGATTGCATCTCTTGAGTAGAAGGTTAATTGATGTTATGCAGAGTTAGTGTTGGTTTGATGTTCGCTGTGAAAGTTAGATATTGGAGAAAGTTTTCTAATGGATCTATAATGAGAAGTGAAGAGATTAAGCATTGATTTTTTTCTTTAAAGTGTAGTAGACTAAGATGAAATATCAAAGGTAGTGGAGCAAATGCGGTAGTGAAAAGTTTCAAGGATAAATAAAATGGTATAAGAATCGATCTTGTTATAAAGTTATAGATAAAAGGAATGAAGCGATGAGAATACCAAGTAAGATTTTAGGGTTAAGGTGTGATTACAAAATCCTGTGTAGTTTTGAGCTACGAAATTTTGAGGACGAATTTTTTTTAAAAGGGGTAGTAATGTAACACCCTAGTTTTTACCTATGATTAATTATCTTATTTGGATGTTTAAATTTATTTTGTTATGTGGTTTAGTTTGAGTAATTAAATTACTCTCTTCAAATTATTTTATTGGGTGCGTTAGCACTGACTCAATTCAGGGAATGCACGCTTACTAGACAATAATTACGTTATTGTCACTAATATACCAGTACAGAAAAATATTTTTCATAATATGATTAAGAGAAAAGTATTTTCATATTCTCATTCTAGTTAATTTTAGAGTTAAAAATATTTTGGTTTGACCTTAATTGGAGATTAAATTTTGGACTGAGTATTTTCTTAGTGGATCAGTTCAACTATTAATCTTTACTCTAATTTGAATTTCGAAAACGTATCCTTATCAATCTTTATTTTTAGATTCAAAAAAATAAAAACATGTTTATTTTAGGCCTAATATTTATCACTCATTTTGTACCTATCACTAAGTAATTTGTTTAAAAACCCATTTTCTCTCTTTTCTCGACGCTATCTCTCTCTTTCTCCCTTTTCTTCTCTGCTTCTTCTCTTTCTTTCTTCTTTCTTCTTTCTTTTTCTTCTTCCTCCTCTCTCCATCTTTCTTCTCCTCTCCGCAGCCAGCCACCGAAGGAGCGCCGCCCAGTCCGCCATCCGGCCACCATCACGGCCATGCTACCAGCCGCTCCTTGCCGTCGTGGTGAGCGTTGCTGATAAGCCTCTGGCTCATCTAGTTTTATGGCTAGTATGACTAGGGTTTTGTGCAAATTATATCCTATTTTCACCCAAATTAGATTGGATTGTCCTCAAGCAAGGTTTTGAGTCTATAAAGTAGTTTTAGGTTAAATTATCCAGTTTTGAGTCAAATAATATACTTATAGTTATTTCTTAGTTTTCAGGTTAAGTAGAAGTTGAGAGAATAAAGAAGCAAGGGATTCGCCTCGCGAGAGTTTTGCTCGCCTCGCGAACCTGAAAGCCAGCAGAACAGTGAAATTGACATCCTCTCTGGTTCGCCACGCGACTACTCTTCTCGCCTCGCGACCCCGAAGCTGACTGTTCCAAGAAAATGCCAGGTCTCTGGTTCGCCCCGCGAAGAATATTTCGCCCCGCGAGTCATCCAACCCTGAAAAGTCAGAGACGATCACGGCTTGCCCGTGCTGAAGGTCACGGCTGTGGCAGTTTTGAAGTTGAAGAGTTTCGCCTCGCGAGCATCCATTCGCCCCGCGAGTCTGGAAGTCAGAAAGCATCACGGTTGGCTCCTAATGTTCATAACGGGCGTAATAAGAAGACCCTTCCAATTCTCGCCTCGCGAAGATGTGTTCGCCTCGCGAGAATACCAAAGGTTGCAGACTGTTCACAAGATTCGCGTCGCGAGAGAGGCTTCGCCTCGTGAGTAGACTTAATTTCTGATTAGTATAAATAGCTGTTCTGAACAGTTTGGAAGGACTTTTGCTTCTCCATTGTTCTGTTTACATTTTTTCTGTGTGTTTTCGTTTTTGTTATGGAGAACTAAGTTTCTAGGAGTAATCTATTGTAATTGATTTCCACTATACTTGAGGTTCTTGTATTTCCTGTTTTGTATGCTTTTCCCTCTTCAATGCCATGCTTTATATTTCTGTTTGCTTAATTCAGGAGTATATTGTATTGTGTTGATTTATTTCCGGTGATATCAGGTTCCTATAATTAATCGCGTCTGCTTAATTCGCGTGTGTAAGTTTCGTGTTCGCTTAGTTCACGAAGTACTTAACCCCGTTTGCTTAATTCGGGAATAGGGACATGTATCTGTAGTAGTGGTTTCACTTGTAAATTGTTACTACAACCGAGAGGGGATTAGAATCTGCTTAGGGCTTGGAAATTGTATGAACCTATGATAGTTGGGAAATTGAGAACAATAGATTAATCTGTTTTTGGCCATTTGATAACCTCTTTGAACTGTCTTGTTTTATTGCTCTGTTTTCATTGTTTTGTTTTCTTTATTTTATTTCAATCCAAAACAACCCCCCCCAAAAAAAAAAAACTTATTTTTGTGGAAAATAACACTTTAAGAGTCCTTGAGAACGACATCCGAGTTGTCGCCCTAAACTACAGTTTTAAAACCCGCTCGTCCTTTTTGGCGCGTGCGCGACAGCGCGACCAAAAATTGGCGCCGTTGCCGGGGACTCTGATTTGTTATTTTTCGCATTTTGTTTTTTTCTTTTCTTCCTTTTATTTTCTGTTTTTGTTTTGAATTGGTCTGGCTACTAGGTCTAATTGCCCTGAATTGTGTGATTTTGATCCGGAAATTGAAAGAACACTGCACACACTCCGTAGAGAATTTCGGGCTAGCACTAGTAGTGATACTAATTCCAAAACTGTTTTTGAAAACATGGGAGATCAAAGGACATTAAGACAGCTTGCTGCCCCTGATGTAAATTACAATGGATTGTGTATTTCATATCCTGGTGCTGACACTCCTTTTGAACTAAAATCTGGTTTTATTCACTTGTTGCCCAAGTTTAATGGTCTTGCAGGTGAGGATCCACACAAGCACTTGAAGGAATTCCAAGTTGTATGCTCCACAACCTCGAGATCAGAGGGAGTAACTGAGGATAGCATCAAACTGAAGGCTTTTCCATTTTCACTCCAGGGAGCTGCAAAGGATTGGCTGCTGTATCTTGAGCCCAACTTCATCACCACTTGGAATGATTTGAAGAGGGTGTTCCTAGAAAGATATTTTCCTGCTTCAAGAGCTGCTTCAATAAGGAAAGAGATATGCGGCATCAGGCAAGGGAATGAATCGCTAGCTGAATATTGGGAAAGGTTCAAGCATTTGGTATCCTGTTGCCCCCAGCATCAAATTTCTGAACAGCTCCTGATCCAATACTTTTATGAAGGATTACTGTCGATGGATAGGAATCTTTTGGATGCTGCTAGTGGGGGAGCATTAGTTGATAAAACCCCAGCTGCTGCCAAGCAACTCATTGAGAATATGTCATTGAATTCCCAGCAGTTTACTACCAGAAGAAATTCAGTTGAGACAAGAGGTGTGCATGAGATCCATAGTTCATCTTCCAACCAGGCCGCCATTGAGAATAGATTGGATGAGCTGACTTCCTTTGTAAGGCAATTGGCAATAGACAGAGTTCAACCTGCAAAATTATGTAGCATGTGCAATTCACCTGGGCACCCACATGATCCATGCCCTATCCAGAGAGAAGAGTTTGTCAGTGAAGTGTCTCAAGCTTATGCAGTAAATCCATATAATCAAGGAAACAGTCAGAATCGGTACAGCACTCCGGACCTCTCTACCAATCGGTACCATCCCAACTGGAGGAATCATCCTAATCTGCGGTATGGGAACCACTCCCAACAACAACCATGGCACCTCAGAATCCTCCAGTGACCACTTATGCACCTTCTGGACCTTCATTAGAGGATATGATCAAGCAAATGGCTGCAAATAACCTCCAGTTTCAGCAGCAGGTTGCAGCTTCACAGGCACAGTTTCAGCAGCAAACAAATGCTAGCATTCAAGATCTGAGGACACAGATTGGACAGCTGGCCACAAACATAAATAATATACAGCAAGGTCAAGGGACAACCCAGCTGCCAGCACAACCAGTGATAAATCCTAATGCCTCCAATCTAATGTGAGTGCTATATCTCTGAGATCTGGAAAAGTTGTTGAGGCCACTTCTGAAAAAGATGAAGAATCTGTTGAGGTAACTCCTGAGCCTATTGTTGAATTTGAAGTTGAGAAAGTGTACAGACCACCAATCCCATTCCCACACAGATTACAGAAAAATAAGAAGGTTGGTGGTGAAGACAAGGAAAAGGAGATTCTTGATGTTTTCAGAAAAGTAGCTGTAAATATTCCTCTCCTAGATGTGATCAAGCAAGTGCCCAAGTATGCCAAATTTTTGAAGGATCTATGCACCAACAAGAGGAAGATGAAGACTAATGAGAGGGTTGACTTGGGGAGAAATGTCTCAGCACTTATCCAGCCTAAGCCAGAAAGAGTTGCTGTTATAGCCCCTACTCAGGCACTACCACAGAAGTGCAAGGATCCAAGCACATTCACCATTCCATGCACTATTGGGGACAAGAAGTTTGAAAATTGCATGATGGATCTGGGAGCCTCTATCAATGTCATGCCTACCTCCATCTTTAACAACCTTGATCTTGGGCCATTGCGAGATATCTGTGTCTCACCATCCAGTTGGCTAACAGGACCAGTGCTCGACCCATGGGAGTGGTAGAAGATGTACTAGTGCAAGTTGATGATTTGATCTTCCCTGCGGACTTCTACATCCTAGACATGGCAGGAGAGACACATTCCAGTAGGTCACCAATAATCTTGGGTAGACCATTCATGATGACATCCAAGACTAAGATTGATGTGTATGATGGGACTATGTCTATGGAGTTTGGTGGTATTGTGGCCAAATTCAAAATCTTTGATGCTATGAAACACCCAGTGGAGGAGCACTCTGTATTCCACTTAGAGTTGCTTTATGAGCTTATTGAGGATACCCATGAGGACTTTATTCCTGATTTTCCTTTTATTTCTGGTTTTGATGATGTATATACTTGTACTAACTGTACTAACACTAACCAGTGTTCTGTTTGTTCTGAGTTTCTGGATTCAACCTTGCAGGGTGATAGTGATAGTGATAGTGATAGTGATAGTGAGAGTGAATCTGTCTGTTCTGCAGAAGTCCGTGGCATCATGGCTACTCCCAATGCACCATCTGTTGAGCAGCCGCCCTCCTTAGAGCTCAAGCCACTCCTAGAGAACCTGAAGTATGCTTACCTGGAGACAAATGAAAGACTTCCAGTCATCATCTCTTCCAGCCTTGATTCTGACCAGGAAGCAAAGCTTTTAGAGGTTCTGAAGAAGCACAAGAAGGCTATTGGGTGGACATTGACTGATATTCCAGGAATTAGCCCCTCCAGATGCATGCACAGAATTCTATTGGAGGATGGAGCTAAACCAGTAAGACAGGCCCAAAGGCGACTTAACCCACTGATTCTGGATGTGGTGAAAAAAGAGGTGACTAAGCTTCTACAGGCAGGTATTATATACCCCATCTCTGATAGTACTTGGGTAAGTTCGGTGCAAGTTGTACCAAAGAAGTCTGGTCTAACAGTAGTTAGGAATGAAAATGATGAGCTTGTGCCTACTAGAGTCCAGAATAGCTGGCGAGTTTGTATAGACTATAGGAAGTTGAACCAGGCCACCAGAAAGGATCATTTTCCTTTGCCATTCATAGATCAAATGCTGGATCGGCTGGCTGGTCAATCTCATTATTGTTTTCTAGATGGCTTTTCCGGGTATTTCCAGATTCATATTGCCCCTGAGGATCAGGAAAAGACCACTTTCATGTGCCCCTTCAGTACGTTTGCTTATAGGAGGATGCCATTTGGCCTTTGTAATGCTCCTGGCACCTTTCAAAGATGCATGCTTAGCATTTTCTCTGAGTTTATTGAAAACTGCATAGAGGTGTTCATGGATGATTTTACTGTATATGGCTCCTCATTTGATGCATGTCTGCATAGTCTGAGTCTAGTTCTACAAAGATGTATTGAGACTGATTTGATTTTGAATTATGAGAAATGTCACTTTATGGTGGAACAAGGGATAGTTTTGGGTCATGTAATTTCTAAAGAGGGTATTTCTGTAGATCCTGCAAAAATTAATGTGATTTCTTCATTGCCTTACCCATCTTGCGTACGCGAGATCCGTTCTTTTCTTGGCCATGCAGGTTTCTACAGGCGCTTTATAAAGGACTTCAGCAAGATAGCTCTGCCATTGTCAAACCTGCTAAAGAATGATGCCCTGTTCCAGTTTGATGAAAAGTGCAATGAGTCATTTGACTATCTGAAAAAAGCGTTGACTTCTACCCCTGTCATCCAGCCCCCAGACTGGTCACTCCCTTTTGAACTAATGTGTGATGCTTCCAATTTTGCTGTGGGAGCAGTTCTGGCACAAAGGGTGGGCAAGGCTGCACATGTAATTCACTATGCTTCTAGGACATTAGATGCTGCACAGTCAAATTACAACACCACTGAGAAAGAACTGCTAGCTGTTGTATTTGCACTTGATAAGTTTAGGTCTTATTTGCTAGGTTCTAGGGTTATTGTTTTCACTGACCATGCAGCTCTGAAATATCTGTTAAAGAAACCAGAAGCTAAGCCAAGACTGATCCGGTGGATGCTTTTGCTCCAAGAATTCAATGTGGAGATAAAGGATAAAAGTGGAGCTGAAATTTTGGTAGCAGATCACTTGAGCCGGATAGCAAGGGATGAGGATACTTTTCCCATCCAAGATGATTTCCATGATGAGAGACTGTTACATCTGTATGGGGTAACCCCCTGGTTTGCTGACATAGTTAATTTTCTAGTTGCTGGTGTTGTTCCTACAGGTACAAGTAGAAATAAGTTCCACAAGCTCAAGAGCGATGCAAAGTACTATGTGTGGGATGATCCCTACCTGTGGAAGTTTTGCAGTGATCAGGTGATTCGTAGGTGTGTCCCCGATCATGAGACAGAGTCCATCCTGCACTTCTCACATGCCTCTCCAGTTGGAGGACATTTTGGACCACAGAGGACAGCCAGAAAAGTCCTGGATTCTGGGTTTTACTGGCCCACAATTTTTAGAGATTCATATGAGGTATACAAGAATTGCAAAGAATGTCAAATAACAGGCCCTGCCATCACTCGTAGGAGTGAGATGCCTCAGCAAACCATGCTCTTTTGTGAAGTTTTTGATGTGTGGGGGATGGATTTTATGGGTCCTTTCCCTCCTTCTTTTGGTTTTGTATATATTCTTTTAGCTGTAGATTATGTTTCAAAGTAGGTGGAAGCAATCCCCACTAGGACTAACGATGCTCAAGTTGTTTCCAAATTTGTTAGGTCCAACATTTTTTGCAGGTTTGGCATACCTAAGGCCATCATCAGTGACCAGGGCACTCACTTCTGCAACAGAACCATGGAGGTCTTACTCAGGAAGTATGGGGTTGTACATAGAGTTTCCACTGCTTACCATCCCCAGACCAATGGCCAGGATGAAATATCCAACAGGGAGATCAAGCAAATTCTAGAGAAGATGGTGCAGCCGAACAGGAAGGAATGGAGCCGCCGTCTGGAAGACGCATTGTGGGCCTAGAGGACTGCTTTCAAGACACCTATAGGAATGTCCCCCTTCCGGCTTGTATTTGGCAAGGCATGTCACCTACCGGTGGAAGTTGAGCACCGTGCATACTGGGCAGTAAAGAGCTGTAACATGGATATGAAGGAAGCTGGTGTTGAAAGAAAATTGCAGTTGCAGCAACTTGAGGAGCTTAGGCTTGAAGCCTATGAAAGCTCCAGGATGTATAAAGAGAAAACAAAACTTTTTCATGATAGGATGATTGCTAGGAAAGAATTTTTTGTGGGTCAGAAAGTCTTATTGTTTAACTCCTGCTTGAGATTGATGGCTGGGAAACTTAGGTCCAAGTGGATTGGACCATTTGTTGTTACTAATGTGTTTCCTTATGGTGCAGTAGAGATTCAAAGTACAGGTACCAAAAAGACCTTCAAGGTTAACGGGCAGAGGCTGAAGCCATTCCATGGTGTGGATGCTGGTATTCCTGTGGAAGTTAATGTTGAGGAGCTCTCCTTGGAAGCTCCAACCTACACTGACACTTAATCAGGGAGTTTCTTTTCCTTTCCCTCACTCTGATTTCATTGATATATTGTTTCATTGGGGACAATGCATGTTTTAAGTGTGGGGGAGGGAACTAGTTGTAGTTTTTCCTTTTCTTTGAATAAAGCTCCTGAATAATTTGAGAAGCTCATGAGTATTTGTGTGTTGAGTCTTTTGTTGTCAAGTTTATTGGATTTTGATTGATGTTGCACAGATTGCTTGCATGTTTGATATGTGATGATTCCCCCTAGGCTGAAAAATTTTTGAGTTTGAAAAGTGATTCCCATGTGAAATTGAAAACTGAACTTTGAGATTTTGTTATGATGGCATGATTTATGATAAGTTTGGGGTGATAGGAAGCACACACTAGGGATAGAATCTCTTTCAAATAATTTGCATGAATGTCCAGGTGAGGTTTTGAGCCTCCAACATGTTTTTGACTGTGTGAAAATCACTTTCAAGTTGCACTTTCCTGAATTTGATTGAATCTCTTTTTGGTTTGCATGATTATGTGTTTGCTTCAGATGATTTAGGCATTTTCTTTGTAAATAGCTGCTTAGCCTAGAAATAACCAATTCCTAATGCATGTTCCCTAGTTAGCCCCATTGAGCCTACTGTTAAGCCTCTGGCTTATCTAGTTTTATGACTAGATGAACTAGGGTTCATGTGCCTATTTATTCGAGTTCACTCTCGTTTTCGCCCAAATTTGCCTTGTTTTGTTCCTAAGTTGGACTTTGACTCGCTTTGCGTATTTTGTGTAGTTTTTAGGCTATTTTGGATAGAATTACGCTTGTGGGTGCTTTTGTTGTTTCAGGTTAAATAAGTGAAGCTCCAGGAGTCAAGGAAAGTCGAAAAGCAGTGGAAATTACAAGTCTGGAGACACTCGCCTTGCGAGTGTATGCTCTCCCCGCGAGCCTGAAAGTCAACAAAGCAGCAAAAGTCATCACTTCAGTCTCGCCACGCGAGGGGTGTCTCGCCTCGCGAGATCATGAAGACCTGCAAGACAGAGACCATCACTGCCAAGCCGTGATGAAGACCAACCCCGTGGCTGTTTAAGATTTGAAGACTCGCCCCGCGAGAGACAGCTCGCCTCGCGAGAGAATGAAGACTTGGAAGTCAGAGACCATTACGGCCTAGCCGTGATGAAGGACAGAATTGAATCTCGCCCCGCGAAAGTGTCTCGCCCCGCGAGAGTTTGAAGACCTTGGAAGACAGAGACCATCACGGCCTAGCCGTGATGAAGGTCACGGCTGTGACAGATTGGGGTTTGAATACTCGCCCCGCGAATACAAGCTCGCCTCGCGAAAATCCAAAATTTGAAGCGCGCCAATGCTTAATTTCGCGTCGCGAGAGTAAGCTCGCCCCGCGAGCGGGCGAGAAACAGAATCCTTATTTAAAGGCCTTCTCAGATCAGAATTTGGTATCAAGTTGTTAGCCATTGCTTAGATCAGAATAGGAGTGCGAATCCTTGTTTCTGGAGCTGCGTCTCCCTTCTCTTTTCTTTTCTTCTTTTAGTTTATTATTATGGAGATTATTGCCGATTGTTTGTGCGTCGTCATGGGCATGAGGAACTAATCCCCTCGTCTAGGGGATCGATGAAGCCACCCATGGCTGTGTAGTGTTCACGTGATGTATGTTTTTTCTCCCCTTCTCTCAATAAATGTTTTCCAATTCTGATATTATTGTATTGATCATATGCTAGCATGATTAACTAGTTAAACGTGTTAAGGCCGACCGGCGATTCGCGTTTTAGAACTTGAATTGGGATCACTAATTTAATATTGCACGATAGTGGGTAGGAGATTAGTGCAACCACGTAGGGAACAAGGATTAACAGAATTCGAGGATTAGGATTATGAGACTTGGTGAGTAAATAATCCAAATCGTTGAATACGTCCTATTGCGCACGGCTGTGAATTTAGGAGAAATTGGGGGTCCCGATTGACATTGTAATTGAACCTAGGGAGGAATACATAATCACTTGGGTATTATGCATGATTGGGTAGGTGGATTTGAAACCCTAGATATTTTAAATTTCTGAATTCAATCACCTTAGCTTTAATCGATTTCTTAATTGAATTGCAATCTTCATCTCTCTCACAACAACTTTCTTCGCTTAACTGAACCTATCGAATTTCTCGCGAAATTAGTAGAATTGGTAACCCAATCCTTGCGTTCGACCTCGGTAGACTCTTACCGTGTTTTATTACTTGCGACGACCCGGTACACTTGCCGGAGTCACAACAAGTTTTTGGCGCCGTTGCCGGGGATTGGCACAACCAATTTTTCTGATTTTTAGGGGAGTTTGATTATTTGGTTAAGTTATTTTTGTTCTTATTTTTATTTGTATTTTTATTATTTTCTTTTTATTTCCTACTATCTCTCTCTACTTCTTTGATTCCACTTGGTCTTGCCGTGTTTTTGTATGCGAGGTACCCTTTCACAAGAGGACTTGCTATTCGACTCAGAGATCACCAGGACTGAGAGGCAATTAAGAAAAAAGTCCAGAGAAAGGAAGAGGTTGGAAGCAATTAAAATAGAGGACATGGCCGAAGAAAATCCTCCTCCTCCTCCTCGTTACAAGCCTCTCTTCGAGTACGATCTACCCAGCTTGGGAGATTGTGACTCTTCTATCGTGAGGGGCAACCTGAACACAGACTGCTTCAGAGTGGAAGGATGTGTCACAGCCCAGATCCGTGAGAATCAGTTCGACGGCAGTGGCAAGCAAGACCCGCATAGACACATCACTCGTTTCCTTGAAGCATGTGACTTACAGAAGACAAGAGGAGTCTCACAGGATGAGTTTCGCTTGCGACTTTTCCCTCTCTCTCTTAGGGATGTCGCTCGCGATTGGGTTGACAGTTTGGATAGGAACAGCATCAGAACTTGGGAGCAAATGGCACAGAAGTTCCTAACCAAATATTTTCCTCCTCAGAAAGCGGCACAAGCAAGAATAGCCGTTACATCTTTCAGGCAGACAGAGGATGAAACATATAATGAAGCTTGGGAGAGGTACAATGGCTTATTGAGAAGATGCCCTTCAGCGTTCTTTGACCCCGTCTCAAAAGTTCAGCACTTCTTTAATGGGTTGAGGGGATGCTATTAGATGAACTGTGATGCCGCAGCTGGCGGTTCTTTCTCATATTTATCAGCTGAGGATGGATGGGCATTGTTAGAGAAAATGTCATGTAATGATTACAACTGTGGAAGGGAAACCTCAAATGGAATCAGTTCTGGGGCAATGGAGGCCATTCTTGAGCAAAACAGATTGTTGAAGATGCAAGTGGCGGCTTTGTTAGAGAACAAGAAGGCTAATGTGATACACGAGGGAATGCCTCCAGGTTGTGGTAATTGTAATGGAGATCATGACACTCGAAACTGTCCATTCAACTTCCCTCAGGAAAATGTGGACTCATGCCACAACTTTTATGACACTGTGCCCCAGAATAACTATCAGAGGAACAGATAAAATGACTACAATCAGAATCAAAATAGGGGGTACATGAGGAGAGACCATCCGGGTTTCGCTTGGAGTAATGTTAATGGTGGTCTAACCGGTCAACAACCTCCTCAGCAGAATTGGCAACAACCTCAGCAGGGTATAAGGCCGAACATTGGAATTCAACAAAGGCAATACCCAAAGCGAGCTCTTCCAGGGCCTAGTCAGTTGCAAATAACAGATGGTGGAAGACAACCGTGGGAGCTGGCTATTGAGAAGATGAGTGCAGCAATGGAAAAGATGATAATCAACACAGACACGGTGAATACGAAAGTTGACAAGTTAACAACGCATACAGGGGCGGCAATTCACAATTTAGAGACACAGATGGCCCAACTCGCAAAACAATTTAATGAGCGTCTCCCAGGCACTTTCCCAGGTAATACCGAGAACAACCCCAAGGGACAATGCAACGTCATATCTACTAGAAGCGGAAAGGTGTTGGAACCTAACAGGGGTGCAACTAGTTCTCAGGATGACAAGGCCCCGGAACAACTACCCGTTGAGGAAGAACAACCAGAGAAAGAAGGGTTGGCAAGTGACAAGGCACCGGAGCAAGGGGGAAGGCTGAAACTTGTGGATGAGGAGTTCCGAAAGAAGAAGTGGGTTGAATCCCAAGACCTCCCACCTTACATGAAGGTACCGTATCCTGAAAGATTGAAGAAGCCTCAACAGGATAAGCAATTCAATAAGTTCCTTGATGTCTTCCGAAAACTTCAGATTAACATTCCATTTGCGGAAGCCTTGGAACAGATGCCATCATATGCCCGGTTTATGAAGGAGCTTCTCACCAAGAAGCGGAGGATAGTGGATGAGGAAACGGTTGCTTTGACCGAGGAGTGTAGTGCCATTCTTCAGAGAAAACTACCTCCAAAGTTGAAGGATCCCGGTTCTTTTTCGATACCATGCACCATTGGGGGAATGACCTTCGGAAAGGCATTATGTGATCTAGGGGCAAGCATCAACTTGATGCCCCTCTCGATGATGAAGAGGCTAGGGATCAAAGAAGTAAAGGATACGCGAATGTCACTCCAACTAGCCGATCGCTCTATCAAATACCCTTATGGGGTTGTCGAAGACTTGCTAGTGAAGGTTGACAAATTCATATTTCCGGCAGATTTTGTGGTGCTCGATATGGATGAAGACGCCGAGATCCCCCTCATATTGGGTAGGCCCATCTTGGCCACCGGGGGTGCCTTGATAGATGTGCGGCAAGGGAAACTCACTTTAAGGGTGCATGATGATGAGGTGGTCTTCAATGTCTTTGAAGCGATTAAGCACCCGGAAGAGAAGTCAGCTGTGTATCGAGTGGATGTGGTGGACCCAACTGAAAAGGTAAAGGCAACTCGAGAAGACCATGATCCTTCACTTGCAACAGTATCGGTAGAATCTCATGAGGAAGACAGTGAGGAGAAAGGCCCTTCGGGGGATGAAGTCTATCTTGAGTGGCTACGAGACATGGAACCCATACCGAGTCTCCCAAGGGAAGAATGTGCGAAGGAAGAGCTCAGCAGCAAGGGCAAGAAAAAGAAGGGTAAAGCACCAAGGTTGAAAGGTGGCGCAACCGTGGTGGTCAATGCAAACAACGAGTTGATCCCAAAAAGGACCATCACGGAGTGGAGAGTTCGTGCTGATTATAGAAGGATGCTGGACTTAAATGAGCTGTCCGGGAACAGTAGGAGAGCTTATGAAAGGGCAAGAGCCTACAGAATACGGACTGAGGCATGGAACCGCAAGCAAGATCTACGTCCGGATTAACCCTTAGGGGGTGACTTGAGTCAGGCTCGCGACGTTAAACAAGCACTACTTGGGAGGCAACCCAAGCTAGGTATCCCTCTCCTCTCTTAACTTTTGTTTTCTTTTTCTTTTTGTTTTTGTTTTGTTTGTCGCTCTTGAATAATTTGAGAAGATCAAGAGTTGTTGTATGAATGTCGTGTCGGCAAGCTTGTTGGATTTTGATTAAATTGAGCATAGATTGATTGCATGAATTATTTGACCATTGATGATCCCCCTAGGTTCTAATAATAGAAAAGTTGATCCCCACTTAAAAATTGAAAATTGAACTTTGAGATTTATTATGATTGCTTGATTTATGATAAGTTTGGGGTGAGGGGGTGCACACACTAGGAATCGTATCTCGGTCAAACAATTTGCAAACTGTCCAGGTGAGGATTTGAGCCTCCAACTTTGTTTTTGATTGTGTGAATCACTGTTAAGTTGCACTTCCCCGGATTTGCTTGAATCTCTTCATGGTTTGCATGTTTATGTGTTGCATCAAATGATTTAGGCAATTTTCTTTGAATTAGCTACTTGGCCATAAATTGAACCAACCTTGATGAATGATCCCTAGTTAGCCACATTGAGCCTTGAAGCCTATTGTTCTTGATGACCTTACATCACAAGCCATTAACTCAGAAAAACCATGATTTTCCCCTATCCTAGGATTTAGGAGAGTATGGAATTTTAGCTTTGTGAGTGTTGTTGTGGAACTAAGTTTGGGGTGGCTACAAGTTCATGAATCATAGTTGAGAAAAAGAAAAACGGAAGTAAGGGCCGAAGGCTTGAGAAAAAAAAAGAAAAAAATATGAGTGATGAAAAGCATTGAATATATGCCAAAAAGGGCAAAGAAAAATAAATATAAAAAGGAAGAGGTGTGTAGCCACCAAATGCAAGGAAGAGAATAATATGAGAGTGAATTCAATGGATGTGATATTAGTTTCATGCTCTCATTGATCCTAGGGACTTAGCCTTTATCCTTTGAATATCTTACCTTGAGCCAGGCCTCATTACAACCTTTAAAAGACCTTCTGATATTGCATGCATGTTTTCGTGGGAACCATTTTTGAGATGAAAATCAAATTCATGGGAAGTGCTCTTGATAAGTGAAATTGAGTGAAAAAGTTGAAAGCCTAGACGAATTTGAGCGAATGAGTGAAATTTTACGTACCTTAGTGAGGAAGGAAATTGTTTGAAATTGGTGATCTTCTTTTTGTGTGTGACTATGAACCTCAACTTAGATTAATGATTGCATGAATAATAAAGTTCTCAATGGTTTAAAGTAAATAAATGTGGGGATTACATTGATGTAGGGGGGAGATCAGTGGAGAAAAACTGTTTTGTAAAGTTGCATTAAATTTGTGAGAAATCGATTGATTCCTTTAGGCTTGCCAAGTCTTGAGTCGTTTTTGAGTTTTAAGCTTGCTTGGGGACAAGCAAGGTTTAAGTTCGGGGTATTTTGATAAGCCTCTGGCTTATCTAGTTTTATGACTAGATGAACTAGGGTTCATGTGCCTATTTATTCGAGTTCACTCTCGTTTTCGCCCAAATTTGCCTTGTTTTGTTCCTAAGTTGGACTTTGACTCGCTTTGCGTATTTTGTGTAGTTTTTAGGTTATTTTGGATAGAATTACGCTTGTGGGTGCTTTTGTTGTTTCAGGTTAAATAAGTGAAGCTCCAGGAGTCAAGGAAAGTCGGCAAAGTGGAAATTGCAAGTCTGGAGACACTCGCCTCGCGAGTGTATGCTCGCCCCGCGAGCCTGAAAGTCAACAAAGCAGCAAAAGTCATCACTTCAGTCTCGCCACGCGAGGGGTGTCTCGCCTCGCGAGATCATGAAGACCTGCAAGACAGAGACCATCACGGCCAAGCCGTGATGAAGACCAACCCCGTGGCTGTTTAAGATTTGAAGACTCGCCCCGCGAGAGACAGCTCGCCTCGCGAGAGAATGAAGACTTGGAAGTCAGAGACCATTACGGCCTAGCCGTGATGAAGGACAGAATTGAATCTCGCCCCGCGAGAGTTTGAAGACCTTGGAAGACAGAGACCATCACGGCCTAGCCGTGATGAAGGTCACGGCTGTGACAGATTGGGGTTTGAATACTCGCCCCGCGAATACAAGCTCGCCTCGCAAAAATCCAAAATTTGAAGCGCGCCAATGCTTAATTTCGCGTCGTGAGAGTAAGCTCGCCCCGCGAGCGGGCGAGAAACAGAATCCTTATTTAAAGGCCTTCTCAGATCAGAATTTGGTATCAAGTTGTTAGCCATTGCTTAGATCAGAATAGGAGTGCGAATCCTTGTTTCTGGAGCTGCGTCTCCCTTCTCTTTTCTTTTCTTCTTTTAGTTTATTATTATGGAGATTATTGCCGATTGTTTGTGCGTCGTCACGGGCATGAGGAACTAATCCCCTCGTCTAGGGGATCGATGAAGCCACCCATGGCTGTGTAGTGTTCACGTGATGTATGTTATTTCTCCTCTTCTCTCAAAAAATGTTTTCCAATTCTGATATTATTGTGTTGATCATATGCTAGCATGATTAACTAGTTAAACGTGTTAAGGCCGACCGGCGATTCGCGTTTTAGAACTTGAATTGGGATCACTAATTTAATATTGCACGATAGTGGGTAGGAGATTAGTGCAACCATGTAGGGAACAAGGATTAACAGAATTCGAGGATTAGGATTATGAGACTTGGTGAGTAAATAATCCAAATCGTTGAATACGTCCTATTGCGCACGGCTGTGAATTTAGGAGAAATTGGGGGTCCCGGTTGACATTGTAATTGAACCTAGGGAGGAATACATAATCACTTGGGTATTATGCATGATTGGGTAGGTGGATTTGAAACCCTAGATATTTTAAATTTCTGAATTCAATCACCTTAGCTTTAATCGATTTCTTAATTGAATTGCAATCTTCATCTCTTTCACAACAACTTTCTTCGCTTAACTGAACCTATCGAATTTCTCGCGAAATTAGTAGAATTGGTAACCCAATCCTTGCGTTCGACCTCGGTAGACTCTTACCGTGTTTTATTACTTGCGACGACCCGGTACACTTGTCGGAGTCACAACACCTACTAGCCTGTTAATTCTTGATAACCTAATGTTATAAGCCCAAAAATCTAGAAAACCATGTTAACCCGATCTTAGGATCAGGAGAGCATGTAATCTTAGAATGGGTGCAAGAAACTAAGTTTGGGGTGGCTGCAGGGTGTAATATGTTGTTGGGATTGAGAAAAAAAAATACAATAAAAAGGATGGAGCCAAAGGCTTGTAGAAAAAAATGATGCTTAAAAAAAAAGAGAGAAAAAAGAAAAAAGAAAAAGAAAAGAGAAGTGTAAAAATGATAAAAATAAAAGAGGCTGGAGTCACCCAAAGCATAAAGGAAAATGAAGAAAGGAACTTGAGTAGAAATTCAAAAGTGAATAATGTTCATGCTCTCTTAGTTCCTAGGGTCTTCAGCCTAGTACCTTTGTATATCCTACCCTTAGCCAGGCCCCATTACAACCATAAAAGACCTTTTGATGTTGCATGCATGTTTTATGTGGGAACCATTTTTGAGATGAAAATCAAATTTTTGGGAAGTGCTCTTAAAAGTGAAATTGAGTGCAATGTTAATAGCCTGACACAAATTGAGTGATTGAGTGAACACTAAATGCCCTTGTGAGGAAGGCAGTTGTTTGAAGTTGGTGATCTCCCTCTTGTGTGTAACTTAGATCCCCTGCTTAGATTTCTGATTGCTTGAATGATGAAATTCTAAAATGTTTAGAATAAATGAATGTGGGGATTACTTTGTTTGGAAGGGGGGACATTGAAGAAAACTGTTTTGATGTGTTGCTTGAATTTGTGCAAGGTTGATTGAATCCTTTAAGCTTGCCAGGTCTTGAGTCTTTTTGATTTTTGAGTCTTAGTTTGCTTGGGGACAAGCAAAGTTTAAGTTTGGGGTATTTTGATAAGCCTCTGGCTCATCTAGTTTTATGGCTAGTATGACCAGGGTTTTGTGTAAATTATATCATATTTTCACCCAAATTAGATTGGATTGTCCTCAAGCAAGGTTTTGAGTCTATAAAGTAGTTTTAGGTTAAATTATCCAGTTTTGAGTCAAATAATATACTTATAGTTATTTCTTAGTTTTCAGGTTAAGTAGAAGTTGAGAGAATAAAGAAGCAGGGGCTTCGCCTCGCGAGAGTTTTGCTCGCCTCGCGAACCTGAAAGCCAGCAGAACAGTGAAATTGACATCCTCTCTGGTTCGCCCCGCGACTGCTCTTCTCGCCTCGCGACCCCGAAGCTGACTGTTCCAAGAAAATGCCAAGTCTCTGGTTCGCCCCGCGAAGAATATTTCGCCCCGCGAGTCATCCAACCCTGAAAAGTCAGAGACGATCACGGCTTGCCCGTGCTGAAGGTCACGGCTGTGGCAGTTTTGAAGTTGAAGAGTTTCGCCTCGCGAGCATCCATTCGCCCCGCGAGTCTGGAAGTCAGAAAGCATCACGGTTGGCCCCTGATGTTCATAACGGGCGTAATAAGAGGACCCTTCCAATTCTCGCCTCGCGAAGATGTGTTCGCCTCACGAGAATACCAAAGGTTGCAGACTGTTCACAAGATTCGCGTCGCGAGAGAGGCTTCGCCTCGCGAGTAGACTTAATTTCTGATTAGTATAAATAGCTGTTCTGAACAGTTTGGAAGGACTTTTGCTTCTCCATTGTTCTGTTTACATTTTTTCTCTGTGTGTTTTCATTTTTGTTATGGAGAACTAAGTTTCTAGGATTAATCTATTGTAATTGATTTCCACTATACTTGAGGTTCTTGTATTTCCTGTTTTGTATGCTTTTCCCTCTTCAATGCCATGCTTTATATTTCTGTTTTCTTAATTCAGGAGTATATTGTATTGTGTTGATTTATTTCCGGTGATATCATGTTCCTATAATTAATCGCGTCTGCTTAATTCGCGTGTGTACGTTTCGTGTTCGCTTAGTTCATGAAGGGCTTAACCCCGTTTGCTTAATTCGGGAATAGGGACATGTATCTGTAGTAGTGGTTTCGCTTGTAAATTGTTGCTACAACCGGGAGGGGATTAGAATCTGCTTAGGGCTTGGAAATTGCATGAACCTATGATAGTTGGGAAATTGAGAACAATAGATTAATCTATTTTTGTCCATTTGATAACCTGTTTGAACAATCTTGTTTTATTGCTCTGTTTTCATTGTTTTGTTTTCTTTATTTTATTTCAATCCAAAACAACCCCCCCCCAAAACTTATTTTTGTGGAAAATAATACTTTAAGAGTCCTTGAGAACGACATCCGAGTTGTCGCCCTAAACTACAGTTTTAAAACCCGCTCGTCCTTTTTGGCGCGTACGCGACAGCGCGACCAGTCGCCTTGAGCACGGTGCAGCCATCCTTCAGCCGCGACCCAGCACGTCCTGGCCGCTGCTCTGCCATTCGACGTCGTCGACCACCGCCTGGCGTGGATAGGACGACGATCGTGCCGCGTAGGGAGAAGACAGTCGCGATCTACACGCGTCCCGACCCGAAACTCCTCCGTTCATGGCTGCTCTGTCGCGCCGCCGCCATCACCACCACCTTCAGCCACCATGTCCTCTCTTCTTCACCTTGGGTAAGAGTTTTACCTCTGACCTCTCCTCTTTTGTAAATCCCCAAATTGATTTTGAAACCCTAACCCTAACCCTCTGATTTCAGATTTTAATCTTAAGATTTAAGCTTGTTTTATGAAATTAGGACTGTGAATTTGTGTTTCCCTAAACCAATTTCATTATTCTGAGTTTTCCCTAAATTTTAATAAGGAGCCCTAAAACCCCAATTTGATTTTATTTGAATTTGGGTATGTTTTTGTGAAATTAATTATGATTTAGTGCAATTAGGACTCTAAATGGATGATTTCCAAAGTTCTTTTTCATGATCTTTTAATCAAAACAAAGTTTCCTTAAAGGGTATTGGGAAGCGTGAGCTTCAAACATGATTTTCTTTAAAAATAACCTTGTTTGGTAATTAGATTAAGTGTTTAGATAAAGTTAGAATGTGTGTTTGATCATGTGAAATTGATTTCTTGATTTTTGGTTGTTGCGCGTTGTTGGATTCCCTCTCTGAGACGTTTGACACGGCTATGCTTGCTTGATGGAGTGGATAGTTACACTCTTGGAGCTAATGTGAGTATTAAGACGAGGATCCTTTACTTGTCTTCAAAGGTAAGGGGAGTTTGCCTAGGGATATTCAATAACTGTATGCATGTGTGTAGGTGTTTAACTGGATATTTATATTTTGATTGGGCTTACTTGATTATCTAATGTACTTGAACTGTTGTGCTATTATCTGATGTTGATCTGTACTTGTTCTAAATGATATAATGCATATATGTGATAAACTGCTTTCAACTGTGATATTAGCTTTGCACTGATGATATATATACTGCTGTTGATTGAAAGTTTGCTAAGCCAGACGTGCGTCTGTGCTCAACCATAATAAGGATTAAAAACCTTAATAAGCTTTGAAGATGAAGGGATTGGTGTTCTTTTCCAAAAGCTCTTTAAACTTAAAATATTTGTTTTAAATGTTGAAATGATTTTGGTGTACTATTGTTATACAAAAGAAAAAATCCTTTTCGAACTATGTGTCTTCAAGTGAAAACTTTCAAGATTATTTGGCAATTATCCTATTGGGGGAAATATTTCAAAGATAAAAGAATTTCAGAGATGCTTTATAAAAGATTTTAAAAGAAAAGGTTTTTCCTAAATATTTTAGAAACTTTTCGATAACCTGGATAGGTTATCGAGGATTCGGTTTTGAATTTGTTTTTCACTGAACGAAAAATAAGTACTTAAGAAAGAGAATCTAGTACGCGAGACGTCGCCTCTAGTATTCAGTGATACGCACGTGATATTGAATCAGTGTTAATTCGGGACTACGAGTCCTGGTTATGATGTTATGGACTGAGAGTCCAATTCCCGAAATTGAGGGCAGTTCATTCTGATTTCATTGTGATGGACTTAGGTCCTAATCATGTTGTGTTGGACTGTGTATTCTAACCGTGTGGGATGAACATGATTAAAGGTGAAGGTTGTTTTCTATGACCACAACCCTTGACTGCGGCCACAGTCTTGGGCATTGTGATTGAGCATTCGGACTATGAGTCCTATGCTTTTGAGTTTTCAAGTGATGGGGAAATGATGATTTAAGTCGTTAGTCTTGAGCAGTGACAGTGAAAATAATGAACACAAAGAAATCCTTTTAAATAAAATATTTTCTCATGTGCATTTCCCCAAGCAGACGTGCTATTGATGATTAAATTAGATACAAAAGATGGTATCTGGGAGTCTGTCCATGTAAACCGAGTGAAGAGGCACATGTGACGTTGCTCATCCTGAGACCTTATGCATGAGGGTAAGGAGGCAACTGCCCGGTGGGCTAGAGATTGACCAACTCTAATACTTCTCCAGGGAAAACGGTGTTGAGATCTCATGAGATTAAGTTAGAGCCTGATATTGAAGTGTCATGCATATTTTCAAAAGATTGACTGTGCGGGTTTGAGACCCTTTGATATAACACTGTTATGTTATGTATATGCATGATTTAACTGCTTATATGATTATGTGATGTATGTATCATGTATATGGTTGTTGTGTGATATATACATTTGTCGGTATCTCACCCTTACAAACATATCAGGTTTCTTCTGGTTTGCTATTGTACCTTGGGTATTTTAGTACAGATGTGCATTGGAGTCTTCCTAAGTCACTCAGAGACTTAGATCTAGTTGCTTGATGAAGTATTTGATTGTGGAACGATCACGTGAGTTCTTCTCAGGAATAACTTTTAGAATGACCAGCTTAGGGTTTGAGACTTGGATTTTTGATAAGTATGTATGAGTATGACTCGGAGAGTCTATATTTTTAAACGGAATGTTTATGGCTCGGAGAGCACCTCTTTTAAATGAAACTTAAACTTTTCCTTTTGGTCATGTATAGCTAATTGATATAACTATCTTTAGCATATTAATGCCTGGTTGTATTTGGTGTAACTGGAATTCTGGAATGAAAATGTAATTATTTTAGCAGGTGTTCTTTTACCTGGGATGTCCGAATTACGGAGGAGACTCTGTTGAAATTTTCGTAAAATACTAGCTTTTATTCAAGTATATTCTTTAAATTAAATAGGCTTGCCATACTATGATAGTAAGTCTGTGTGCCAATCAAGGCTTAGGAGTCGTGACAAAATTTTTATACCCAATTTCAGACACTTGTATACTTATATAAATTATTTTCCGAAAGCACCAGCAAATTATCTTTTAATTTAAATTCCACACGTGTTACGCAAGTAATGCCCCGAGAGGGGGGGCGTTACAAGGTGGTATTAGAGCTGGTCGAGTCTTTCGGGATCTTTGGGGAATAGGTCTGTTAAGTTTTGTTGTGTGATCTCTGGTTGGCTCTTGTTTGAATTGTTTCTTGTTGAAGCAATGTGTGTTGACGCACAAGTATATGTTTCTTGATGGTTTTCCAAGGGCTTTATGTCTTGGGAGACCGTAGATCTTGAATGTTACTTGGGTTCGAATATGACATTCGATTATTCTTGCGAATCGTGTCAGACATTCGAAACAAGATGCTTGTGTAAAAGGATTTTTCCGGGAGTGTTCCCTGGAAATATTCTAGGTTTATGGTTAGCAGGGGACATTGATTTTTGATTGATCTAGTTTCTGGATGCGGTCAGATCTCTGTTCCTTTGTGTAGGATGTTGCCTATAAAGATTGAAATGAGTTCGACGACTCAATTCAACTGAAAGATCAGTGGTCTGAATCGTTTGTTAGACCGAGTGTTTTCCTTGTGAAGCACCAACGTTGTGTGGAGGCTCGTGTCACCGTCTAGATTTCTGACTGCTAGGTAAAAGGACGAATTATGAACAAGTATTCTCTAACTTGCGCAGTTGATTTGGTTAATTAAATTGCGAGGAGTTGTCATCTACTCAAAGATTGACTTGAAGATGAGTTATTACCCGACCGGAGTGATGACCTATCTAAGGTTTTGCATCGTCAACTCAGTTTATGAGGAAAGATCAACCTTTTGTATGTTGGATCGATTGGTTAAGTCATCCGGGGTCGTACCCAATTCAAGGTGGTCATACTAAGCATGGCTAGAAAGACTTGTATGTTGGTTGGAACCAAGACGAATCGAGTGGATTTTCGATCTTGGGTGAGTGTCTCGTGATTAAGAAACTCTCCACTGTACCCTTTGATTCTCTTGTATTTGTCAGTTGACATTTATTTCTCAAATCATATGATTGTATTAGATAATCACAATGGTGAAGTTGGTATGTGTCAGACAAATTTTCTGATTTTAATTTGAAATCTGTCAGGACTCATGAATTAGTTATGCTGATTCATAAATTTCTAGTTATTCATTTCCTTGTTGTGAGAAGTCGTACTCACACTTCCAAATGATCCTCGATGTATTAGACATTTGAGTGAATTGGTTTAAAGGGATCGATTGGTATGGATACTTTCACATTTTGTTGAGAGAAGTGGTTATGACTATTTCTTGAGTTATAACACAAATAATTTCGTGATAGCAGAAGTTTCTTGGTGAAACTCAGTTTCGTCACTTCTATTTCTGGTAGAGGTGAAAGTCATCATTTTGTAAATTCCTTGTACTAAGAATAAGAATTAATCCTCTTGGGATTAGACATTATTCACTCCTTGATTCTTTGAATCCGTTGGAAGATTCTTGTGGAAGAATGAACTTTATTAGATTCATGTTTGTAAATGTGTATTGATCATGCATTTTTACATCCACGAACCTGATGGAATGATCTTTTTCCATACTGGATGTTCCGATATCCTTCAAATTAATGAAATTCTTTTCTATGCTTATGTGAAAGTGAAATCAAGAAAAATTTTCTTTTCTTGAGAAATTATATTATGATCACCAAGGTCTTATCTTATTGCAGTTCGAACGTACTTTTCGTCTTTGATCATTGTAGTTCTACGTATTTTCCAAATGTCGTCGATGTGTGACCTATCTCATCAGTCGTGAGTTGGATATCTCCACATCAAGATGTACAATTGAGACCTTCCTTGTTATAAGTTTTCTGAAGACCTGTATGAGTCTTGATTGAATTCAAGTGATCGTTGATCGACTGGTGAAGCCTACATCTTCTTACGAGTTAAGATCCACAAGCAGAGTTAGTGAACCGAATAATGTATCAGAGGATTGTTCAGACTTCATGGAGTATCTTCAAGTGTTGTTTCAGATGAAAAACGGAAGTTTATCAACGTGTGTCGGTTGAATTTACTTTAAGTGTTGAGGACTAAGTTGAGACTAAGTCCAATTGATCATCCTCGGTGGGATGGATGACTAATGAGATTACCTATCCTTAGCAGGTTAGCTGGGAGATAGTGTGGTACCTAAATTTTTGTCATCTCTATGGTAGGACGAACCAGAGTTGATAGGAGTTTCGTTAGTGTATAGATGTGAATGGTACTATGAGGACCCTTAAGTTCAACGTCATTGAGTGAGACGATTACGATGGATTTTATCATGATCGAGGCAGATGTATCATTAAAGGAAATTAGAGTAGTGATCAATGTTTATGGTTAATGTTGACTTAGTGAGTCCGAGGATTAACGGAAAAATATATATATGGTAGTTTTCCTTAAGCTGAACGGACGTAGTAAAGAGGAGTTCTTGAGTGAGACTAAGTTGTTAGAAAAGTTTAAGAATTATGATTTTGGATAATTCAAACTGAAGTGATTCCCTTTGGTTGTAGTTGCATGGAGAAATGTAATCGTATTCTTTAAGATTCAAATGAATGACCATGATATAATTTGGAGTGGTGGAATATGTTCAAAGGAAACTAAGACTACAATTGTGTGCTTTGGGTTGAGAGTTAATATCTGTAGTAGAGTAAAGTTAGTGTTGAACTTGATATTCGTTGTGAGGATAAGGTGTTGAAGAAGTTTTGATTATGTCTTTCAAGTGTGATAAACTTTGGCGAAATGGTTATAATCTTTGAGGTCTTATTCTGGTAAATATGTGGTTGATGATCCATAGTAGAAATTGGACATTTTAAATTGAAGATTGCCATTGGGGAGTGTCCACCTAGATTTCTTGGCTTTGCTTTGGTGCAGCTCTTAGGGGTAATGACCTTAGAGAAACTCTATTTTATAATCTCTTTTATCGACTGCAGATATATAAGATAAGGGCAGATATGATACAAGCACTTCCTTGCATAATTGATAGAGCTATGTCTTCAGATGGAGGAATTGTTAGGAGTTGTGTATTTTCCTTGGACAATAGGGTAAAGGTGCATAGGAAATTTCTTAAACTAGGGATACTAACGGGGCTTGAGAACCAAATTGAAAATGAGAGGCAAATGAAGGATATGAAATCGAAGTAGGTAAAAGATTCGAGAGGAATTAAGAAGAGAACGGATTATGTTGGATGTGGTAAGATTCAATTTTAATAAGATTGAATTTCTTAGGTTCTTGGAGCAAAGTTTATCATGTGCAACTCAGGAATGTTACGACGTTTTGATTGGAGACTTGAAAAGTGCGAATTTGATATGACTAGAAGAGTAGACTAAGCTCAAATGGACTAAGACTATGATTGCATCTCTTGAGTAGAAGGTTAATTGATGTTATGGTAAAGTTAGTGTTGGTTTTGATGTTAGCTGTGAAAGTTAGATATTGGAAAAAGTTTTTCTAATGGATCTATATTGAGAAGTGAAGAGATTAAGCGTTGATTTTGTTTTTTTTAAGTGTAATAGACTAAGGTGAAATATCGAAGGTAGTGTAGATAATGCGGTAGTGAAAAGTCTCGAGGATAAATAGAATGGCATAAGAATTGATCCTGTTATAGTGTTATAGATGAAAGGAATGAAGCGATGAGAATACAAAGCAAGATTTTAGAGTTAAAGTGTGAATACAAAATCCTGTGTAGTTTTGAGCTACGAAATTTCGAGGACGAATTTTTTTTTAAGAGGGGTAGTAATGTAACACCCTAGTTTTTACACCTAGGATTAACTATTTTATTTGGATGTTTAAGTTTATTTTGTTATGTGGTTTAGTTTGAGTAATTAAATTACTCTCTTCAAATTATTTTATTGGGTGCGTTAGCACTGACTTATTTCAGTGAATGCACGCTTACTAAACAATAATTTACGTTATTGTCACTATTATACCGGTACAGAAAAAAAATATTTTAAATAATATGATTAAGAGAAAAATATTTTCATATTCTCATTCTATTTAATTTTAGAGTTGAAAATATTTTGGTTTGACATTAATCGGAGATTTAATTTTGGACTGAGTATTTTCTTAGTTGATCAGTTCAATTATTAATCTTTACTCTAACTTGAATTTTGAAAACATATCTTTATCAACCTTTATTTTTAGAATCCAAAAAGTAAAAACATGTTTATTTTAGGCCTAATATTTATCACTCATTTTGTACCCATCACTAAGTAACTAGTTTAAAAAAACTCATTTTCTCTCTTTTCTCTCTCTCTTTCTCGACACTATCTCTCTCATTTTCTCTTTTCTTTATCTGCTTCTTTCTTCTTTCTCTTTTCTCCTTCCTCCCTTAACTCCATATTCTTCCTTCTTCTCTCCTCAACACCAGCCGCACACCACCGCTAGGGAGGAGCTCCGACCGTCGTGTGTCACGCCTGGAGCACGGCTCGTCGAGCCACTCGCCGCTGGGCTGGGGAAGACCACCACATCGCTGTCCCTGTCTGTTACAGCGCGCCTCCACCGCGGGTGAGCTTCCCGCCGTCGTGTAGCGCCGTCCGGCCACCGTTTGAAGGGGAGACACCGATCATACGTCTAGGCTCGTAGATCTGTATGTTTTGGGTTCCATGAGAGTTCGTGTGGCCACTGTACCACCTCCTGCCGCCGTCCCTCCACCACGGCCGCCGCCGTTCTACCTCCATAACACCACCACAAGCCCATCTTCTTCACCTTGGGTAAGAGTTTTACCTCTAACCTCTTCTCTTTTGTAAATCCCCAAATTGATTTTGAAACCCTAACCCTAACCCTCTGATTTCAGATTTTAATCTTAAGATTAAAGCTTGTTTTATGAAATTAGGACTGTGAATTTGTGTTTCCCTAAACCAATTTCATTATTCTGAGTTTTCCCTAAATTTTAATAAGGAGCCCTAAAACCCCAATTTGATTTTATTTGAATTTGGGTATGTTTTTGTGAAATTAATTATGATTTAGTGCAATTAGGACTCTTAATGGATGATTTCCAAAGTTCTTTTTCATGATCTTTTAATCAAAACAAAGTTTCCTTAAAGGGTATTGGGAATCGTGAGCTTCAAACATGATTTTCTTTAAAAATAACCTTGTTTGGTAATTAGATTAAGTGTTTAGATAAAGTTAGAATGTGTGTTTGATCATGTGAAATTGATTTCTTGATTTTTGGTTGTTGCGCGTTGTTGGATTCCCTCTCTGAGACGTTTGACACGGCTATGCTTGCTTGATGGAGTAGATAGTTACACTCTTGGAGCTAATGTGAGTATTAAGACGAGGATCCTTTACTTGTCTTCAAAGGTAAGGGGAGTTTGCCTAGGGATATTCAATAACTGTATGCATGTGTGTAGGTGTTTAATTGGATATTTATATGTTAATTGAGCTTACTTGGTTATCTAATGTACTTGAACTATTATGCTATTATCTGATGTTGGACTGTACTCGTTCTAAATGTTATGATGCATACCTGTGATGATTTGCTTTCAACTGTGAAATTAGCATTGACCTGATAATATATACTGCTGTTGATTGAAAGTTTGCTAAGCCAGACTTGTGTCTGTGCTCAACTGTTATAAGGATTAAAAATCTTAATAAGCTTTGAAGATGACGGGATTGGTGTTCTTTTCCAAAAGCTCATTAACTTAAAGTACTTGTTTTAAATGTTGAAATAGTTTTGGTGAACTATTGTTATACAAGAGAAAAAAATCCCTTTCGAACTATGTGTCTTCAAGTGAAAACTTTCAAGATTATTTGGCAATATCCTATTGGGGGAAGTATTTCAAAGATAAAAGTATTTCAAGGATGCTTTATAAATGATTTTCAAAGAAAATGTTCTTCCTAAATATTTTAGAAACTTTCCGATAAGCCTGGATAGGTTATCGAGGATTCGGTTTTGAATTTGATTTTCACTGAACGAAAAATAAATACTTGAGAAAGAGAATCTAGTACGCGAGACGTCGCCTCTAGTATTCAGTTATGCGCACGTGATCTTGGATCAGTGTTAATTCGGGACTACGAGTCCTGGTTATGAGTGTTAATTCGGGACTACGAGTCCTGGTTATGATGTTATGGACTGAGAGTCCAATTCTCGAAATTGAGAACAGTGCGTTCTGATTTCGCTGTGATGGACCGTGTGTCCTAAATACGTTGTTGTGGACAATGAGTCCTATTCATGATGTTATGGACTGAGAGTCCAATTCTCGAAATCGAGGACAGTGCGTTCTGATTTCGTTGTTGTGGACTGTGTGTGTCCTAATCACGTTGTTGTGGACTGCGTATCCTAACCACGTTGTGATGAACATTGTTAAAAGTGAATATTGTTTTCTACGACCACAAGCCTAGGACTGGTGCATTGGTCTCGGGCGTTGTGATTGAGCATTCTGACTGTGTGTCCTATGCTTCTAAGTTTTGAAGTGATGGGGAAATGATGATTAAGTCGTTAGCTTTGAGCTGCGACAGCGAAAAAGAATGAACACAAAGAAAACCCTTTAAATAAAATATTTTCTCATGTGCATTTCCCCAGGCAGACGTGCCTTTCTTACATATCAGATACAAGGTGGTATCTGGGAGTCTGTCCATGTAAACCGAGTGAAGAGGCACATGTGACGTTGCTCGTCATGAGACCTTAATGCATGAGGGTAAGGAGGCAACTGCCCGGTGGGCTAGAGATTGACCAACTCTAATTCTTCTCCAGTGAAAAACGGTGTTGATATCTCATGAGATTAAGTTAGAGCCTGATATTGAAGTGTCATTCATATTTTCAAAAGATTGACTGTGCGGGTTTGAGACCCTTTGATATAACACTGTTATGTTATGTATATGCATGATTTAACTGCTTATATGATTATGTGATGTATGTATCATGTATATGGTTGTTGTGTGATATATCCATTTGTCGGTATCTCACCCTTACAAACATATCAGGTTTCTTCTGGTTTGCTATTGTACCCTGGGTGTTTTAGTACAGATGTGCAGAGGAGTCTTCCTAAGTCACTCAGAGACTTAGATCTAGTTGCTTGATGAAGTATTTGATTATGGAGCGATCACTTGAGTTCTTCTCAGGAATAACTTTTAGAATGACCAGCTTAGGGTTTGAGACTTGGATTTTTGATAAGTATGTATGAGTATGACTCAGAGAGTCTATATTTTAAAACAGAATGTTTATGGCTCGGAGAGCGTCTCTTTTGAATGAAAACTTAAACTTTTCCTTTTGGGTCATGTATAGCTAATTGATATAACTATCTTTAGCATATTAATGCCTGGTTGTATTTAGTTTAACTGGAATTCTGGAATGAAAATAAAATTATTTTAGCAGGTGTTCTTTTACCTGGGATGTCCGAATTACAGAGGAGACTCTGTCGAAATTTTCGTAAAATAATAGCTTTTATTCAAGTATATTCTTTAAATTAAATAGGCTTGCCATACTATGATAGTAAGTCTGTGTGCCAATCAAGGATTAGGAGTCGTGACAAAATTTTTATACCCAATTT